>OX376699.1:37857820-38037736 GCA_947389925.1 Coelopa pilipes | reverse complement strand
ACCGCATTGGTATGCGAGAGAACGCGGAGAGCGAACGAAATAAATTGCGGTTGTGGCAGAAGAAAGAGAGAAAGAGAGAGAGAGAGAAGAGAAGAGTATGGTAGGACCGATCAGTTGGCCAGAAATAGAATCTGATGGGCAGATTAAAGGAATTCAAAGACCCGAGAAAAACTTCGCTGAACCTCGAATGAACCTTCAACAAAAGCAACAAAGCAACAAAATTGATAATAACAACAACTTTATGACAACAACAAAAAATCACAAAAACATAAAGAAGCCCAGGGCTTCCAATGACTCAAACTAGGCAAAGATAGTGGAGGAAGAAAAAAGTTCGGCGACGACGACGAATTTTTTATGGCTGGCAAAATTAAGAAATTTCAACACGTTTCTGTGTGGGGACGAATCAAGACGGAAACAACAACAACAACAACGAAAATAACACAAACCATCACCACAAACAAAAATAATAATACAAACAACAACAACAAGAACAGTGCAAGAATTCGAAATTAAACAATTCATACAAAATTCACCGAGGACAAAAGGCGGAGAACAAAGACAGAAAGCGACCAGGTGAATGGGAGGGAAAGAGAGGGAAGGAGACAATTTGAATGGGTGGGAAAAGGCAGAGAGTGGGGGAGAGAGACAGACAGAGTCAGACAGACGGCTGTCCGATTATGGCCAGAATCGTTGTTTGTTATGTAAAACGCAGTGAGGCAAAAACGAACAAGAAGAAGAAGAAGAACAACAACAACAACATGGACAATAAGGTTCTTGGATTTCATAATTCATCATTTTTAATTTTGATTGTCGCCGTTATTATTCGCCGTTGTTGTTGCTGTGATTATTTAATTTCGTTGTTGCTTTTGTAATTTGCGATTTTGTTGTTATTTAAGAGCTGGAGTTTTTTCAGTTTATGGTTGTTGATTTTTAATAATTTTTATTTATGTTTTTTTTTGTTTTGTTTTTTGTGTGCTTCGTTAGTCTTGTGTTTGTTTGGACAATTGTTTAATTGAATTGTTTTTGAGGTCGCGCTCGGTTCTAGACATGAAAATATTTCGCAAGCGACCCCACGC
The DNA here is from genome assembly GCA_947389925.1 of Coelopa pilipes. Lineage (NCBI taxonomy): Eukaryota > Metazoa > Arthropoda > Insecta > Diptera > Coelopidae > Coelopa > Coelopa pilipes. The sequence continues at coordinate 38,036,660 of OX376699.1, read as the reverse complement.
CAGACCTGAGAAGCTCAAGTCGGTGACAGCCATTGTTGTTCTTGTTGTTGTTGTTGTTGTTACTTGTGCCATTTTTGTTGGTAATGTCGTGGCTGGAAGTTGTTTCAACAACAACGTCAGGGGTCACCGGTCGTGACGAAATTTTCCAAGTTTTCGGATTTGAATTGAGTTTTACTCATTTTTATTGTATATTATTTTTTTTTTTTTTTGCTTACAAACCGAAGTAGTTTGAGGCATGGTTTGTCAAGAATTAAATTGAATTTGTTTTTTCGAACTCCCAGTCTTGTTGTTCAAAAATTATTGAGTTTTTTTTTTTTGTTCCATTCGCCGACTTCCACAAGGTCAGATACTGACGAAATCGCATTGAAATTCTTTGTTTTCGCGTGGTTTGTGATTTTCTCAAATTGTTCGATTTTTTACCCATTTTCGAATTCACTCCAATAATTGCCTTTCAACCATTGCGAGAGGAAATCGAACAAAGCAAGACCCAAATCGTCATCGAATTCGATTCACACAGTCGATTCACCGACATCGTTCACTGCTTCAGCTGTTCTCATTCTGCTGTCACTTTTCCATTTCCAAGTGCCAATTTCCATTTTCCCGATTCCCCACCATACGCAGACCGGATGGGTGGGAGCGGACCCCAATTTAACGCTCTGTTTGGGGCGTTTTGTTCGAGGAATTCCCTTGTCCCCTGGGATTTTATTTCAAATTTGTTTTTCTTTCATTTTTGTTTTTTCAGTGCACCCTTTGTATTTCCAACACGTCCACGAATTGTTCTCATTTGCGACGGCCGCAGTCATTTTCTAAATGTCAATTTTTGTCGTCGTTTTTTTTTTTTTTGTTACACTTTCCCACTCTCCCTCCCTCTCTCCCGCTCTCTCCTTCGCACTCGCCCTGTCACAGCTCTCGCTTTCTCTTTCTTCCCTCACTTGATTTGCTTGCCACGTGAATCCAACGACAGCGGCGTGTTTTACAACAACAGCAAGCGCAACATCAACTGAAATAATATCGTGATATCGACGCACAACAACAATGCTATAACTTACAACAACATGAAACAACAACAAAAACAACAACAACATCGTCTTGTTGCACGCCAAGCCCGCAGAGAAAAACTTTCTCCTTTTACAGTGAAAAAAATGCGAACTTAGATTTTGTGCTCTCGCTCTTGTTATTGTTATTGTTATTGTTATTGATACTGTTATTGTTGTTGTTGTAGTTGTAGTCGGAGTTGATGTTGCTTTGATTGTTGTTGTGATCGTAGTGGCTGCGTTGGGTGTTGTTGTTGTAGTTTTTTTTCGGCTTGTGTTTTCTTCCAAGCGCAAAGTTTGTTTACACTTTTGTCCATCACGACGAGCATTGTTGTTGTTGGTTTTGGTGTTGAGTGTGAGGTTGTTGTAATTGTTGTTGTTGTTGTCATCATCGCCATTGCAACTTGCATTGACTGGTCGCCGAGCAACGCGAATGCGACACAGCGATTTGGCTCGATTCGACTCGTTCCGCATGCGAAGTCGAAAGGAAGCCAGGGGCGACAAAAGAGAAAGACACGGCGAAAACGGGTGGGAGCAGGAGAGAGCGAGCGAGCGAGCGAGTGCGCGGGAGGAGAAAGCGGGAAGGAGAGTGCGGGGGAAAGAGAGAGAGAGGGAGAGAGAGCGAAAATGAAATGCCAGGAAAGTAGGCGACCGCAACGAAAATTGCATTGAAATTGAAAATAAGAAAACACAACACAAACATCAGCAATAACAACAACAACAACAGTAACAACAACTACCACAACACAACTCCAATATGGCCATTTCTGTAGAGTAACAGCAACAACAACAACAACAAACACAAACACATCACAGCGCAGAGAAGAGAAAACGTCACGTGACTGACTTTTGCTATGAATTTTTGTTTTTTTTTTTTCTCCTTTTGGTCTCTGTTGATGGTTTCCAATTTTGTTATTTCTGTTGTTGTTGCTTTTGTCAATTCTGTTGTTGATACCGATGTCGTGTCGACGATGAAGTTGTTGCCGTTGTTGTTTTTGTTATTGGGAATTTTTGCACTTTTGCTCGCGTTTCGGGAAATGAATTTCGAGCATAAAATGTGAAATGGTCAAATGCAAAACACAGGCAACAACAACAGCACGACGACGGGCAACAACAACAACTGCGACGACTCCGACGAAAGCAATTACAACAACAAGAAGTACGTAAGTGAAAACTCTCGATACGTGCCGTAATCGAAAAAGGTCAAAACGCGCCAAATCGAACACGAATAATCGATTATTTCTCTCTCTCTCCCTCTCTCTCGACCGGGGCTCATGTTTTTAGGTTTACGATCCATAGTCGTGAAATGTTTCAAAAATAAAAATAACTACGGCAGCAGCAACAGCAACAATGTTGGAAGACAAAAGATCGTAAGTGTGATCGTAAAGTGAAAAATGTGAATAAATTGAAAAATGTGGTGGAAAAAAATCGAAAATGTGAATAAATTATAAAATATGAAAGAATTGTAAAATGTGAAAAACAATCGAAATCGAATGAATAATGTGAGGAAATAAAAAAATCTCAAATTTAAGACAAATGCGCTTTTCGTGATTTTCGCTGTTACATCGAACTTTCAGAGAGAAAATAACGAGATGTCATGCTGAGGAGTCGAAGGGTCTATTGAACAAAGAGCATTGACTGAGTGAATGATTGAATGATCCTCCACATGTTTCAGCTGCCAAATGTCAGCTTGAGTTGAGCTTGTGGCTCTGTTCGATTTGATCAAAAATGACAGATCAAGATTGAATTCATTAATTTTTCATTTGACTAAAATGATTTGGATCATTGCTTGAAAATTTGATTTTCAATGTTTTCATGTTGAAAACAAATTTTGTATTTATGAAATTTTTCCTGAAATCCATTTTTGAAGTAGAATATTATTTCCAAAAAAAAAAAATAAATTAAATAAATAAATTAATTTAATAAATAAATTAATTCGATAAAATTAAGACTTTGATTTTCGATGGAAATTTCACTGGAATTTCCCAGCCCACTCGAGGCTGCGGAGTTCAACGGCCTCGACACGGAAAGGCAAAAACTGACATCATGTCACTCCAGTGGCAGCAGCAGCAACAACAACAACAGCAATTGGTGTTGTTGCAACTCAGGGTTTTTTCGCCATTTTCGCAACACACCTTTCGAACAGCGACAACAGCCAAAACAACAACAACAACTGCAAAAAAGCGAGATGTCACAATCACGACAATAACAGCAACAGCAACAACAACAACAGCCACAACAACAACAACAACAATTTAATTAACTGCTGGCAAATTCGCTCGCAGTGGGAAAATAAATCGTTCAATTAACTGAAACACTAATTGTTAACTAATAGTTGTTGTTGTTGTTGTTGCTGTTGTTGCTGTTGTCGGCAAGGTGGGTCGATGGAGGGCGTTGTGTTGTGTTCGGTGGGTGGTGACGAGGGGCGAGGGCGGCGGCCACGCCCACTGTGGCGGTTGAATGCACACGAGCGGAGAAGCAGCGATGACGGAGGCAACAACAACAGCAACAATGGAAACCAATAACAACAACAACAACAACAAAAACAGTGGAATCCAACGAATCGCCTACACAAACGACGGCGACCACAAAAGAAAAAACAATGACTACAACAACAGCAACAGCAACATCAACAAAAACGAAAACTCCCCCAACAGTTGCCAATGAACGGATGCCATCGACAACAACTACAACAACAATCGACACACGATCGACAACCGCAACAACCGCCGTAAGTGGACAAAATACTTTTGTTGTTGTTGGCAATGCTGCAAATGCTGATGTTGTTGTTGCTGCCGTTTGCTGCTGTCGTTGTTGTTAACCTTAAAAACCTCGCCGAGAAAGAGTTTGCAAAAGTAAAAATGTTTGTTGTTGTTGTTGTTGTTGGAATTTGGGCCTACACTACCAGTTTGTTGTTGTCGGGTTTGTCCACATTACATTAAACAACAACAACACGCGATCGATCGAACTCGTTGAGTTCATCGAAGACGACGAAGCCAAACTAATTGAGTTCGGCATAAAGTTGCATCACTGTCAATGACAACTAAAGCAACAGCAACTGCAACAACAACAACAACACCAAAAACGACAACAAAAATCCGAACTACCACCATCATTATTATAATAAACGATTCAATACAACAACAATTATTAATTACTGCTAACGAGGCAAGAGGAACAAAAACAAAAGCAGCAGCAACAATTGGAGAACCCAACAACAATTGGACATTCCAACAACAACTGGTCACGTCGAACAATGGCAACTACAGTCCAACAACAGCAACAATAGCAACATGTCGTAAATATTATTAATTTATACAAAGTTTTTCTATCTTTCATTCAATTTTTTATTTTTCTTCTTCTTTTCACTGATTGCGGCTGCCTCTTTCATTGTTGTTGTCGTTGTTGTTAGGCCATTGTTTTTGGTCAGCGCTGGCATAGTTCGATTGTTGTTGTTACTCTTGCTGTTGTTGTTGTTGTCGCCGCTGCAGTCACCACCAAATTAACCGGCTCGATCGCAACAAATGTTTTGATTGATTTTTCTCAAAAATAAATCGAATTCGAACGCTCGGCTGCTCATTTAGCGTTTTGATAAATCACTCAAAATCGAGGTGTTTTCATTGTTGTCGGCGGAGTTGTTGTTGTAGCTGTGGCAGTTGCTGCTTCTGGCCGCTGTTGCTGTTGAGTTCCAGCAGTGTTTTCTACGTGTCTGCGCAAAGCTGGCGGCGGTCGCAGATGGCAGGGGTCGAAAATGGCTCAGGGTCTCGCGATGGACCCGGCCATCATCGCTGGCGAACCTGAGTGCAATCGATGCCGGTCGCTGCCCCCATCCCTCACTTGCTTCGAGGCTCCCCACCTTCGTGCCTTCCTTTCCTCGAGGCTTCGTTTGTTCTAATTTGGAAAATTTCCCTAATTCCTCCTAAAAGCTGGTGAAACTCCTCTCAATTGCTCTTTGTACAAAAATAATTTCGCCGGTTTTGAACGACGATTTCGACGCTAAAAAATACAAATCTCCCTTTCACTTGGTTTTTCGCTCTCCAACGTTCCAGTTTCCTGATTCACATCTTCTTTTCAACTTCTTTTTATTTGTCATTTGTATGCACTGAATAAATATTTTTGCTTTATTTTTTTGTATACATATATAGTTTTATTATTTTCTATATTTTTTTTTTTTTTTGCTCTTATTATGTTTATTTTCACGCCACCATTGGTTTTGTTGTTCCTGTGATGATTTATGGCCCGAATAGGAAGATGTAAATAAGTAATCCAAGCGAAAAGGATGAGTGAAGGAGGAAGTGAGAAATGAAGACGCAGCCAATGAAATGGGTTGCAACAACAGCAACAACACAAACAACAACATCGAGTACGATAACAACAGCAATAACAATTTATTCAGCGATTGTTGTTGGTGCTTTTGTGGCATGAATTCATTTCTCTCTTATTGTTGTTGGTGGGTTTTCTTCGCTCTCATTGTTGTTGGTTCTGTTGCTCTCAATTGTATCGCCTGTGCTCTCATTGTTGTTGTTGCTGTTGCTCCCCTGTTGTTGTTGCTGTTGTTCTCATTGCTGTTCGTTTTTTCCACCTCTTGTTGTTACAATTTCAAGGAATCGAAAGCAAAAACACTCTCAAACCAACACACGAAGACGCGCCAGCCGGAAAAGCAACAAAGTTATACAACAACAACAACAACAAAAACATAAGCAACAACAACAACAACAACCCCCAGCATTGCGACTGCACTCGTTTCGAACGCCTTTCAACGAGTTTTTCGCACTTTCCAGCCGCTGTTGTTTTTGTTGTTTTGTTGTTTTGTTGTTTTTGCAATTAACCATCACATAACATCGCTGTTGTTGCTGTTGCTGGAAATTTCTGCACGTTGCAAATGAGAAAACCGAACAAGTAAAAAAACTGTTTGCAACCGCAAAAATTCAAAACTGTTTGCAATCGAAACGATTAATTCAAAGTTCGGAAGAACCATTGAAAAATAGCTGGATTTATTGCATTTCGAAAAATTGATTTCTTACTAAATTGGAATTAGTGGAAGAAGAGCGGGAATATGAAATTTAATATGTTATTAATAGGTTTCTGTACGATAGCGGTTTGTCAGTTTTCGGCGCCGGTTCTTCAAATCAATCAATCATTGAATTCGTCGAAGATTCGTTTGAAGATTTTCGTCTGTCGATTTCGTCATCAAAGCCTTCACTTCGTCTGCTTCTTCTCTTTCTTATCCAGCTTCTTATGCTCGCATTTCTGCTAATCCTCTCATCCTCCTCCTTCCCATTCCATCTTTTTTCTCTTCACTGCCTTCGAATTCCGTTCCTTCCGCTCCATCGACTCCGCCGTTCCTCGACTGCCGTCAGTTGATGCTGCTTGTCTTCTCTCTCTCTCTACCTCTCTCCCCCCCCCCTCTCTACACTCCTCCCACAACCACTGAGGCCCGCCCTCCCCCGTTCGCCCCATCTCGCTCGCGCCGTCTCGTGTCGAGTTCGTTCGTTACGCAATTCGTTCAACGCATTCGTTACGTCTGCATCTTCCCTATCGTGGTTGTTGTTGTTGTTGCTGTTGTTGTCGCCGGTGTCGTTGTTGATTTTGGCCGTTTTTATACTATTTTTTCGCCTTATTTTTTCCTTCTTTTTTCGCCTCTCATTTTTATTTTTATTTGTCTTGAATCGTTTTTCGATTTTATTTCTGTCGCTTCGCTTTTTTTCTCGCATCACCTGAATTTTGACTCAAATGAAGTGCGATTTGTTGTTGCTGGTTGTCGTTGTTGTTGTTTTTGCCGGCCATCGAGTGGCCGCCGCTTCTTCTTACTCTTCTTCCTCTTCCACTTTGCAGCTTGACTCTTGGTCAAAGGCGCGAGACTTTCAATTATTTGTTATCGCAATTGGCGTTCGGCTCATTGTTGTTGTTGTTGTTGGTGTCGGATCCCCTTCTAAGCCAGGCTTAAATATTGAATACGCCAGCAAGAGCCAACATTTGAAAAACACTTAATGGCACAGTTGTTATTGTTGCCGTGTTTGGGTCAAGTGAAGAGCCAAAAGTTAAACGATTTTTTCGTTTTGTTTTTTTTCTTATTTTTTCTTAAGACTTTGAAATCACTCAAAGCGGTCGGATCGGGATCAAAAGTTGAAGGGAGGCAGGGAAAATGAGGTGAGTAATTTTAATAAATTTCTTTTTATTTCAACTTGTTTAAAATTTCATTGAGTTCTTGATCTTTCTTAAATATTTTTATTATTTAATTGCTCTATTAAATTGCACAAGTACAAATTTCGTTTATATCTTAATATTAAGTGAAATCGCTAATTTAAAATTGCTTTCTGAAACACATTTATTTCATTAACATTGATATAATTTACGTTGAAATAGAAATCGCATTTTACTATTGAAATTACTTTTTATTTTTATTTATTTTTTAGTTTTTAAATTTTTTACATTTCTTTTACATTTCAAAGAGTTTATTTCTTATATTTTATTTGTAATTTTTGTATTTTAAATTTGTTTTCTGTTATTGTTCATCATGACTTCATAATCAAAGTTTGGAAGAGTTTTCTCAATTCCAAATCCGACTCTTTTCCCAGACATTCGTATATACTGTTTCCATTTTTTTCTCCATTTTCCGCTTTGCTTTCGGCCTCCCCTCCATCGCTGGGGAAGAAAAAACTCCGCCGTCGATTGTTTTGCCACCTCTTTTTCGGACACGCCTCCTTTTCACTGCCCTCAACGGCTTCGCTTCACCCTAATTACACGGCCTTTCAGCTTATCTAAGCTTCAATCGGCTTTGGCCGGGTCTTCGGGTTTCTTTTCTTCACGATATTATAAAAATTTTACTAATTTCTCGCGCTTCCGAACCGAGCGTGGAAAACGAAATTCAAAAAAAAAAGAAAAACTTTCAGCAGATGCTGCGGGCGTCGAACGTTGGTTGATGTTGGTTATATAAGTGTTGTTGTAATCGTTTTTGTAATGCTTGTAAAAACCATGATTGTTGCTGTTGTTGTTGTTGCTTCTGTTGTGGAGGTAATAACTTATTTTGTTGTTGCAAATAACGTTATAGTAATAGTGATAGAAACAAATGAAAGTCACAATTGGCAAAGAAAACGAGTCAAAATAAAAATGTCTTCGTCCATTATCATTATCATTATTATTGTTGTTGTTATTGCCGTTGTTGTTGCAAAAAAGGGCAAGTAATATAAAACAGAAGCTCCATTCGAAAAGAAGATTTTACAACAACAACAACAAAGTTTCGAAATGATGCAACCAACAACTCGTCGACGTTTGGCTTCGAACAATGAAATTATGGTCAACAAGCGCTCGTTTAGGTTGTCCACGTTGTTGTTGTTGTTATTGGTGAATTGGGTTCGATGATTTTTTACCCGCCGTCGTTGTTGCTGCTGTTGTAGCTGTTGTTGTTGTTGTTGTTGGCGAGTTCAATCGCTTGCCTTCAGTCGATCAACTTCGGGTCGCGAGTCCGAGTTCATGATAAATTTTTTTTTTTTTTTTTATAGATATATTTACTCTAATCTTTGTTTATTTTTTCAATTCGCGTAACGAGCATGAAATTTTGATTTTTTCTTCTTTTTTTAACTGAACATATTCCGCCGTTAAATTGCTTTGGAAATTCGAAAATTTCCGGCCCCACCCTGTGCACATATCGGTTGTTGTTGTTGTTGTTGCTGTTGTTGTTGTTGTTGTAATGGTTGTTATTACAATCGCAGTGCCGACGACGATGGAGCCTCCGATTGCAGCCGAAGCCCAAGCCAGGCGACGACGGCCATCGGAAGTCATTTGAGCAACCGCTGCAGTACAAAAACAACCTCTGCAATTACAACAACGACGCTGGCAACACAGCCACGAAGGCGGACCTCCGCGACCAGCAACAACAACAAGAGTGCCAACTGCAGCAGCAACCGCAACAGCAACGACGACAACCCATCGTCGGGGCAAATTAGGAAATCGTCGGTAATGGTCGAGGGTCAGGCGGCGGTCGCGTTGCGTTTGCGGTTGCGATTGCGATTGCGGTTGGTTGTTAACAACAACGTTGCCATCAACGGCGCCACCGACACCGGCAACGCCGCCAACGTCGCCACCGCCAACAACAACCGACACCATCCATTGTCGTGGTTAGGACGAGGAAATGGTAAGTGAATAGTCAGTGGAAAGCTTCCTCGGTGAAGCCGCAGAAACGAGTGAAAACGGTGGACATTACTACCGAAATGTATCTCCCAGAGACAGAGAGAGAGAGGGAGATGCAAGAAAAATTCAGCTTAAGCCTTGCCTTAATGGTGACATATGAAAACATTATATGGCGAAAAAATCAAAGAAACTACAAACGGAGCAATTGTTAAAAAATATGTAATATATTGAAGAAATAAAAAAATGCCAAATAAATGAGAACTAAAACACCAAATTAAAAGTGGTATTAATTAAAAAATAAATGTAACAAAATGAACAAATAATGACAAATTTAGATAAATCAAAAAAAAAACAAAAAACAATACTAAAAATGGAATATTATGAACACGAACACGTAATTAAATAAACGGTTAATTAAAAATCAAAAAAATCATAAAAATCAATAATGAATATATACATATATAAATAAATAAAAAATCGACAAGAAATGTAAATCAAAAAATAAAAAGGCTTTTAAAACAATCGAATGTAAAATAACATAAAATTAAAATGTGATAATATGGATGTAAAAGTGAAATTAAATAGAATATAAAAACTGCTAAATCGTAAAAATATGACTGATCATTCAACTGTTATTGAACCCAAGAGTTCAGTGGTCAAACTTCATCATCAACTTCTCAGAGACAGATTTTTAGATGCTTCAGATTAATCATTCCACTAATTCCCTACACCGAAGTCTCCTCGAGGATCTCCTCGAAGCCTAAAACCGAAAATCTGTTCCATCATTTCTACTGTAGCCATCATTCATCCACCGTAAGCACCTGCCAAACGATTACTCGAAAACAAATTATAATGCGAAAAAATATGAAACAAAAACTAAAACCCGAAAAGAAAACATGCAAAGTAGAAAATACAGCAAGAGAAATTTGAAGCCATAAAGAATCGCATTTGAAAAAAGTAAGAAATTCACTTAATTTCGGAGGCGAGTCCAAGGAACGGAGGCAGAGGCGGGCGGCGAAAACCCATCAATCTAAATTATTTTCAAATTATCATTTTCTGGTCAACGGGAACAAAACGAAATTTTAAAAAATATATACTCATATAAATAAGACAAAGCTCTCACCACCGGAGTCGGCCAAAAGCTCGCCCTCGGAGCTCTCCAGGTCTTCGAGGCTCTCGGCATTTTTCCCAATTTCACCGGACCTGGCGCCTCTGGTCGAAGTTGTTTTGGTGGTTATTGTCGTTGACGTTGACGTTGACGTGATTGTGGATGTCGTCGCATTGACGGACGTCGTCCCTGCTTCGCTTGGAAGTTTCGGAGGTGTTGCTGTTGTTGGGATTGTGGCTGTCGCTGCTGTTATTGTTGTTGTTGTTGTTATGGACGCCGCCTCCGCCGTCGCCTGTTGCTGGAAAATCGCGCAGTTGCCGAACACAATCAAAAAAAGCACCGCCACTGTCAGTCGACGACGATGACTGAGGCTCATCATCGTTAGTTGTAGCACACGAGTCCCTGTGTGGTTGTGGTTGTTGTTGTTGTTGTTCTTCTTCTTCTTGTCGTTGCTGGTGTTTCTGTTACTCCTGCTTTGGCTCGTCTCTGTTGCCGCCAACAGTTGTCTGCAAATTGTCTTCCTACTGACTTGTCTACACTTTTCTTCGGTGAAGAACGATGTGGCCAATGGTGTTGTTGTTGTTGTTGTTGCTGCTGCTGCTGCTGCTGCTGTTGCAGCTACCGCATCGATCGCTGCCGCTCGGCGGGGCGTGGCAATAATTCAAGTCTTGCTGCAGACTTTTCTCTTGTTGCTTGCGAAACAATTGCTGCATCGGAATCTGCAACGAACAAACAGAAGAAACCGAGTTAAGCCGAGTTTGGCATTTCGCAAAGTGAGCCGAGGCGAAAAGTGAGTACGGAGGGCACTTAAGTGGGCCAGTTGGCAATAATAAAAAACAAACGCCCGCCTCGTCCCTCCGTCGAGCCGGAGTCAGAGGTTAAATGATGCGTCAACGACAACAGCGAGCTCGTGGCTTGTGGTTGGGAAGGGTTGGGGCTGGAGAGGTCTTGGCGTCTCAGTCGAACTGCCAGCGGTTTCATTACAAATAGAGTTAGAGATATAAACAGTTATTTGAGAGAATAAATAGCAGCAAAAGTTATCAAATTTTACTCCTAAATGACTTTCCGCTACTCCTAAATATTACTTCTTAAATATATGGTAGTCAATAATACTATGAAGTTAAATATGGATGAGAAAAACGTATCGAAATATAAGAATCAGAAGAATTTTTTCTAAAAATAGTTTGAAAAATTCCAGTCACCTAAAAGAAATATTTCTATAAATAATAAAACTTCACACAACTTCCCCGTATCCAGCAATAACAATGACAATAAAATCCTTTAAAACAAAAATGTTTTCGAAAAAGTAAGACCGTGGATTTTATGATGAAATTCAATAGCAAAAATCGTAAAGGAAAATACTGAATAAAATGTAAATAAATAAAAATTAAAAATTATGAAAATTTGAATATCGATTTAATTAACTGAAAACAGATACATCTTTTCCAAAAATAATAAAGGGATGTAAGAAAAAATCTCCAGTATTCAAGAGAAAAAGCTTCCTAATGCCTAATGTTCATTTATTTAGAACATGGTATTAGTTAGAGTATTTTTTTTAATTCCCGGATTACGAAACCGAAATCAATGAAAAACCCAAACTAGAACCTAATGGATCTCTCGATTTGAAACCTCCCCAAGGCCTCCTCCCAGAGAGCGGCTCCCACCGGGGGAACCCGATGAAGCGCGTCAATCACGGGGTTCTTAACTCAAATTATAGTTCTCATTGTTGGCGTAGTTCTGTCGACTGTTGTTGTTCTGTAGTCGTTGTTGTAGCTGTGTAGTTATTGTGTTGTTGTTGCTTGGTTGTCTGTAATACCCCCACTTTAGATCATGACAAACAAAAATAATAAATTATTTTTATATGGAGAAAAAAAGTTGATTAAAAATAAATTCACAGCAATTAAGTTTTTGTAAGAGGGAAAAAAATATTAAAATTTAATGAGCAAAAAATACAAAATCCTCTTCACAAACACACACACACGCACATACACGTACACACTCCCATGTAAGGGGGGAGGAGAAAACGTAAAAGCTTCACGAAGAGATCGTCGAGGGCTCTCAAGCATGGACGAGGATGGACACAAGCTGGGAGCTTTACACGAGCTCTATTATTCTTACACAACAGCAGCGAATGAAGAACAAGAACAACAATGGGTAGAACAACAAGAACACGGCAAGAACATGACAAAAAGTCATTAGTTTCCAAAAGGAGAGACGTGGCAGAGGCGAATGGGAAGCTTCAAATGTCGATTTCTTTCAAAAATAATCTTGATTAATTTTTTTGTGTATTTTTTTGAATTTTTTACGGTTCAAGAACCATTCGAGAGGCGATCCCGAGGTCGGGGGGCGGGTGTGGGGTGTGGGGTGTTGGAGACGTGGTAACGATGGCGGCCAGGAACGCTGGGAGTGATGGCGACGCCGATAGCGCAGTATAATTGGCATTTTAAGCTTTTACATTATGCCCGGCTCCCGCGGTCGAGAGATTTTATTCTCGGATATTTCATTTTTTCTCCATGTTCTTTTCGTTCTTTTCTCTTTCGTATATTTCCTCGTCAATTAGACTTAATTTTTTCTAATATTATTAATGAGCAAAGTGTTTAGAGAAATACATAATCATATGAGCTTTACTTTATTATTGGTCATGGGGTTTTCACGTGTTAATGGTTTCTCTCTTCCAGGATATCGATCACGAAGTTGAGGCGAAATTGACAAAAAAAAAAACAAAACAAAAAATTTAAACTACGTATTTTTCGTTCTAGCGCACATCGTGCTTTGGTAAACAATTTCTTGACAACGACGAGGCAAAAACATTTTAATCGTCTTGTTTATTTTCTTCAACACTTGTTTATTTGTCTCTCTCACTTGCAATTTGAAAAAAACGAGAACAACAACTTATGAAAAATAACCAACTCAGAGAGAACGATTTAAAACCAGTGTCGTTGCAGGCTTTAATTAATTTCAATTTATTTCATTGATTTCAGAAATGTTCAAAAATGAAAATACAATATTTGTAGAAATTCAAACACGTCCAAATCGTAATTTAAAAACGATAAAAACATGAAAAAAAATGAAAAAAATTGTAAAAACAAACATTTGAAAATAATTCAAGCACATTAATGTGAAAAGAGCAGCGATTTTGAAATGAAATTTGTGGGCGATTTGTGCGAGCAGGAGAGAATCCTATGGAAAACGGTCGAGTCGATGATGGGCGCTCAATTAAAAACCGCTCATTGGCAACACTGTTGCATGGGCGCGATTTGCGCAAGCCGCAGCTCGAGCGACGGCGACGACGACGGCGTCGGCGCTTTGTGGCGAAGTTGCTCAAGTTAATGAGTTATTACGCAAAGAATTCGACAGTCGCCGTCACCTCGAGTGCGGGAAACGTGCAAATTGTGATTTAATTGAAGTCGCTTTGTCTTGGGCAGGAGAAGGCAGTGCGCGTATGTGCGAGGGACGATCGATGGGCAATTGTTGTTGTGTCGCCCGCTGTCGAACCGTCCGTCAACGACATTCCGCGATCGCACAAACGCCCCCAGACCCCGGGCACGTCGGCGACGATTCTGTTTTCGGCGACACATTTTCGAGATGTTGCAACCGCCAATCGCGAGTTCTTCGACTGCTTCTCACACTCTTGACTTCGTCCCGATTTGCATCTCGCTGCCCTCCCCGCCCCCACCCATCGGCGGGCGACGTCGGCGCAATCAATTTGATCGGACGCCATTGAAATTTCGCCTCGATAATTAAAATCGATATTTCGCGATTTCTATTGCCGTCTCCCACTGGCTCACGGGAACTCGCCTCGGCGTTCCTTCTCCCTCTCTCCCTCTCTCCGTCTCTCCCTCTCCCCTTCGTCCCACCGTCCAGCCGACCGCTTGTGACCGACGCAGACGTCGCAAAACACAAAGTACAACAACAACAAAATGGCGAATGAAAAATCGAACGAAACGTGATTTCGTGCAATCGATTGAAATTGCAAAAAACCTGCAAAACAACAACAACAGCGATTGGCTGGCGTGTTTTATAAGCCAAGAATGTTGGTAAGAAAACACAACAATAACAGTTACAACAACTCTGGTAGCCATGAAAATGGAAATTTTTTCCGCCAATTAAAGGCGAACTTCGTCTTTGTCTTCGAACTGAAATTCAAATTCAACTTCAAATTCAAATTCGGGTTCGAAGCGAAATAAATCGATGAATTTATTTATTGAGAGATGGTTGTTGTTGTTATAAAGACGTTGACCAATATTTGATAATGTTGTTGTGGCTTTTATTGCTCTGGCTGTTGTTGTTGTTGTTGGTTTTGATGTTGGTTTTCCTTAAGCCTGCAATGGTGTGAAGCTATTAATAAAACACGGCTACTGCGAGCTCCCCAGGGCTCCTCCCCATCCCCCCATCTCTAGTCTCCAACTCCCAGCTCGGCCCCAGACCGTTCGCCGCAGGAAAATCACAATTTGCCTTTCGATTCGATTCGTCGCAGCGTCGCCGTTCGCTGTTTTTACTATTTTTATTTTAATAACAGCCATTAGTCACCATTGGGCATGGTTAACATTTCTTGTATAACGCACGGATCTCTCAAAATCACCGTCGACCCGGCTCCAAATGCGACGTCCGAGACATTTCGGACATTTCACAGCGACCACTGCAACAAATCAATCGATTCGCCGCGGCTTTTACTGTGCCGAATTTTACTAGTAGCCGGACGACTTCATTTCGGTGCAGACGATTGCATAAAAGGAGGTAATTTCGCCTGATTATATGTGTGAATGACTTTGCTGAATGATGTCTGTCGAAAAACACCGTGGGCTGCAGGACTTGCGACTGGATGACAGTTTGGGCTCAGGGTCTAATTTTAAGTTAGTAATTTGAAGGAATATTAAAAAATATGTGCCGCCCTTAGAACACCAAATTTCGTCTCATTCTTTATAAGAAATACAAAAAATACATACAAAAAATGATAATAATATAAATAAAAATAATAAAAATATCTACTAAACTAAAATATAAAAATAAAATATAAAAATATATATAAAAAATAATAAGAATATATCTCAAAAAAGAAAAATATTTTAAGAGCAATAAGAATATATACATATAGTTATAATAAATATTTAAATAATAAAAATTAAAAAAAATAATAAAAATGTACAATAACAAAAATATATATAAAAATATTAAATGTGACTATTGAAAAATAATGAAAACAACAAATATAAAAATAATAAAAATATATATGGAAATGATAATAATATATAAAAATAATAAAATATAAATAACAATAATAAAAAATGGTAAAAAATAATCAAAAAATGTATAAAAATAATAAAAAAAATACTTTATAATAATCTTTCGGTTCCAACTAAGTTGTTTATTGCAAATACTATATTTTATATTGAAGCCTCATGAAAAGCATAAAGTAGTAGGTATTTTTCTCGCCCGGAAATGCAAAGTATATCAAATAAATCTTGGAACGTGCGACTTCCGCGAATCCATGAACGCAGACGTCTCTCAGAAACACGATTATTTGTATTTAATTAGAAGCCGGTGATGTGAACAAGTGTCAGGTTTAACCTTAAAGTGACGAATTTGTCACCTCGAAAGCCCATTGAACGGGCCATCAAAATTATTATTATTTCGCTCCACCGAAGCCACCGACAACCGACGGAATATTGAGTATGAAAATTGAGAAAAAACAAGGCATTTGGAAGCCATGAATTGTGCTGTGGCTCGGACACGGGATGGGCAGCGGTCGACGGCGTCGGCGCCCTGTGGCAGGTGCCGAGATCCAGACCGCGGGTAACCTTAAACACCGAAGCGGCCAAAGCAACCGAAACAACCTTCTCGGTGTCGTTGAAGTCGTTGGAGTCGTCGTCGTGGTCGTGGCACATGTCAAAACAGATAATAAAAAGATGAGGCAACAATTGACAAAATGTAGACACGTTCTTCGGGGCGAACATTGGTTTAGAAATCGCCAACTGTTGCTGCTGCCAACACAAGAGTACAACACAACAACAATAACAAGTAAAATAACTGCAATAACAACAACAACAACAACGACCAGAAATAGACGACAACAATCGCAACGACGACGTCGAGTTGACGTTGACGACGACGACCAAAATCACACGCAATATTTACGACCGACCACGGTTGACGAGGCGACTTTTGTTCATCGCTCGACCGTCCAACCATCCGTCTGTCCGTCCGTTCCTCCGGCTGTCCGTCCGTCCATCGCTCGACTCTTGGTACATCGGCTGTTCATCGACATGTCTCCGAATGGATTTGTTTGGCCGTCCGTCCGTCCGTCCGTCCGTACGCTGTTCATTTGTCGGTCTTTGATAATTATTTTGTATGCCACGCATTGCTGAATTTCATAAATGAACTGAACAACAACAACAATAACAATAACAACGACAAAAACAACAGCAAAACCATCACCACAAGACGACAACAACAACAAGTACTAGCAATTACTACATGTAGAAAAATAGCAACAACCAGTAGGAAAATAACAACAACAACAACCACGTCAAGAAGTTATAGAAAAAGACAAACTGAGGACGTGCTCGCTGGGTTTCGATGCCAAAAACAAAAAAATACAAACACAAAAGGAAACAACAAGACCAACGACGACAGCAACTGCGACCAACAGTAGTTGAAAACAATTAAAATATTTTAAAAACGTTTTCAGGCATGAAGGCGAAATACATTGTAGGCAAACATATATCAATGCACATATATACATATATCAATGTACAATATACAGACATACAGACAAATAAATAAATTCACATTAATATAGACAGGGGACGCCAACAACAACAGGTCGGTGACAAACATCGAAGACAAAGTTTGCGACCAAAGAGCACAGAAAAACAAGTCAAATTTAGTAGAAAGGAACAAAACAAAATCGAAAAGAACAAAAAAGAAAAAAGAAACAAACAAAACAAGCCATAATATAAAAAAATAGAATCAAAAAGATAAATGGTCGAAATAAAATTCAAAAAAATAAAACTCACTTCCTGCGACAAATTAATTGCCACTAACTTTGATTATTGCTACCGACGATATTCTCCTCGTTCTTGTTGTTGTTGCTGTTACTGTAATTGCTACCACTTCGCTCATTGCATTTATTATTGTGTTTCTATTACTGTTTTTTGCAACTATTTTCGTTGTTGTTGTTGTGTTTCTGCTGCCGCCGCCGTGGACAATTGAACTCAATTCAATTGCAGAATTTAATTGCTAAACAGCGATTAACCCTGAACCCACACACCGACGTGAGCCAGCAGCAGTGGAGGGAGCAGCCACGACGGCAACAACAACAACAACAACAACACCGACGACAGCGACACATCTGTGACATTTTGAGAACACCAACAACCAGCCCAACAGCCCAACAGCCCAACAACAAGACAGAAAGAGAATCGAACACTTCGCATTCTCACGCTTTGGCACCGACGTCCGGACCAGCCGAACAATCGACGGACCCTCGGTCCATTCGCCTGGCCACCTTTGAACTTTCGGACCGGCTGCTGTCTGTGGTCGGCCGCCTGTTGTTGGCCGCCTGTTGTCGGCAACCTGCGCCAGCAACATTCACCACACACTTAACTGTACTGCAGCCTGCAGCCACTGTGGTTACAACAGTGACTGGGAGGCGAGCGAGGGAGGGAGGGAGACCACCGGCAACAACAACAACATTTCAGGGGTCTCAGGCGGCCCGCGGCAGGTTCCCGATGGCAGCCCACGGTGGGCCGGGCCTCACGTGCCTCCCGCGCTCTGGCCTCGCCTCGTCCCAGGCGCCGAAACAGGTTCTGCATTAGAAGCGATCCCAAAAAAAATACAGAGAGAAAACAACAACCACAACAATGGCCACAACAGCAGCAGTGGAAACAACAACATATGGTAACAACAACAGCACTGGTAACAACAATGGCAAGAAGAAAAGCCGAGCCGAGCCGAGCCAAGCCATGAATGTGCAAATTGGTTTCTTTCTGTCAGAGGCAACTTTTGCTCCCCCACCTCCACCTCCTCGTACACCTCCCTCTTCCCCCCCTCTCCCCCTCTCTTCCTTCCCTCGGCGCCCTCCCTCGCTCCAAGGTTTGTTTTCCATTTTTCATATTTTTCTTCCATTATTTCCAGTTGGGTTTTCTCATTTTTTCACTTTTTTTCGCTTTTCCTCTCGTGCGTTTTCTCTCCGCAATCCCAGTCCCGACGACGGCGATCACGACGACTGTGGCAAAACCATGGCTTGGCAACAACAACAACAACAACAGTAAGAAAACCAGTTGCAGCGGTTACAACAACTCCCACTGACCGACCTCACTTGAATGGTCTTCGTTTGCGCGCGAGCTGCGGAGCGCGGACCCACCTGCAGCGTGCAAATCGAGCCGCTTAAACGTGGCATTAGAATCTGTTACCGTGGCTAATGGCGAAGGCAGAGACGGCGGCGATGGCGACGGCGACGGCGACAACGTTGGCGGCAGCGCAAAGTGCAGCAACTGCTTTTTATCGCCGTGGTCCATGTGTGCGTGTGGTTGGTGGTCTGTTTGTGTGTGTGTGTTTTATTTATACAGTTGATTTCATTGTTTCTGCTTTTAGTCCACTTCATTATGCTGTTGTTACTGCCAATGTTGTTGTTGTTGTTGTCGACGACGCCGACGACGACGCCGACGTTGTTGCTAATATTGTTGCCACGTTGTTGTTGTTGTTTTACTTCTTGCTCGTTTTTCTCCCGTTGTGGTTTCTGTCGTATTGTATGGCGTTTGCTGTTGTTGTTGTTGTTGTTGTTGCAGTTCTTTCCAGTTGTTTCTTTTCATATCTGGAATCTGTGAACATTTGTATGCTGCCTTACAGTGGCGCAAAAGACGGTAACAACAACAACAACAACAACAACAACAACAGCCGCTGTAACATTAGCACAAACGCCCAACAACAAGTGAACAACGCTGGCTATTTACGAGCTTATGTGCCGAGGCACAGTGGGCCGGATCGAGTTGAGTGGGTTTGGCAAAAAATTTGAAATTGAAATTAATGAACAAAATTGTAAAGGAAGTGTAGTGGAATTAACAAACAGTCAAAAAGTCGTTCCTAGTTTGGAATCTGTAAATTAAAATTAAAAAAAAAAAAGTTATTTTACTTTTCCTGCTCCCGACTTATTTTTCGAGCACTATTCATAATTGAAGATTCATACTTTTTCTTCCCCCTCTTCTCTCCATCTGCCTCCCTTCGATCAACGGTGTCCCCAACTGTGAACGCCTCGAACGCTTCGTCCCACTGTGGCAGCCACTGCAACCCGGTCGCGCGAGCTGGCATTAAAAGGCTGTAAAAATTTGCAATGAGCGCAGCATGCAAAATCCGCAAAAATGCCAGCGAGTCGTCGTCGCCGTCGCCGTCAGAAGGAAACTAAAGCAACAACAACAACAACAACAAAAACCCCACAACCACTCTTCATCATAAGGCAACAACAGCGAGCAATTTGTTGTTGTTGTAGCTGGCCAAGTGCAAAACAATGGCCCGCTCGCAGCTCCAATTCAGGCCGACAAAACAAACAGTAATTTGGCCAATTTCTGTCCTAGAAACCGACAAAGAGGAAACACAAAATCATAAAAAATAAAAAGAGAATTAAGAAACAAAAACAAACTGAATAGAAAAACACTAAATAAAAATAAAAACACAAAATGAAGCCAAAGACGCTGCTTTTGAGAGCGTGCAAAAAAATAAATAGTACAGAAATCTCCGAAAAAGTGAATGTCGGCAGCTGCACCTCAGCCATGGTCCGACATCTGACCGTCCGTCCGGCCGACCGGCCGCGGACAGTGTGTGAAAATTTGGATTTAATTAAATAGTTAAGATTTGCGGTCTTGGAAAGTTGTCCGGCGACGTCAATTCAGAGGTCCAGAAGTTCGGACTCCTATTGATTGTATTTATTTTGATCCATTCGGTTTGGACTTTTATTTGCCTTCTATTTATAACGTGCTTATGCAAGCATTTGATTAGTTTGGTTTGTTTCTATGCATTTAATTGTCGAAATCTGATCGCGTCGAAATCTGATCGTCTCGATGTTGGTGAAGGTTTTGGCGAATTAAGTAATTAAGGAAATTAACAAATTATCACCTGCCGTCGCACAAGTCGATCCATCAATCGAGGTTTCTTCGATGCGGTCGCCGCGATTGTTGGCTCTTGACCAATGGCAAACCAAGTGCAAACCATTGAGGTTGCAAACAATTCGTCGAGTTTTCGATCTCGTTTCACTTCATTTTTCAAATGCAGTTGGCTTCGGTGGAAAGGGGAATTTGGTTTTGTTGTAAAATCATAAGCATTTTCTATTTCCCTTGACTTTTTCGTCTTCCTTTCATTTCCTTAATAACAACAACCAACGAACTCCCTTCCGTGGCCTGTTAATGACTTGTGGAACTCGGCTCTTCTCACCTTCTCCCACTCCACCTCACCTTCCCCCTCCCCCTGGCTTGCACAAATACTCATGTATATATGCGTGGCTAACTTATCTTTAATGAGCCGCGACTCCGTTTGTCCCGGGCTTCATTAGCGGCCGACAATTACCACCGGAAAAGCTTACAAAACCCGCCTGCAGCTTCTTAAGTCGACCGGCGTTAATTGCGAGTGGGTTTGGGCGAGAAAAACCCACAACTACAACAATAGAAACAACAACCATTACAGAACCCAACACCGAGTCCGAAACTTGTTCGTTCGTTCATTTGTCAGTCTGTGGCCCCTGATTGACATTTCAGGTCATCATTAGACGGCTGTGAGAGGGAGGAAAAGGGAGAACGAACTTCAAATCGAGTTTTGATTGGAGTTTGCGAGCGAGGGATTCGGGTTTTTGTCTGCCTCTCTCTGCTGGCGTCAGGCTTGAGTTGGGTTCGGGAGTTTTTTTTTTCACACCTCTTGATAATTAGTTCGCTTTGGTCGTTTATAGGCTTGTTTATGAGTGTAATTTGGGTGATCGAAAAAATTATAAGTTGGTTTCGTTGTTGTTGCTGTCGTCGCTACCTTTGTTGTTTTCCCAGCCTCCGCAGTTCGCTGCTTTTCACAATTCAATCAAATGCCACGAATTTGGGTACGCAAAGCAACGAAATCAACGATATTCATAATGACAACAACACTATTATTATCAACAACAACACTACTAAGAGCAACAACAAAGTTACTACTATGAACAACAACAACAACTGCAAAACTACTAATAACAACGACAACAACAACAACCGAACTCAGCAATTGATCTCATAATAAAACACAATTTGTTACGAATGCTCGTGAGTTTAAGGTTTGTTCTTTTTTTCCTTGTTGTTGTTGTTGTTGTTGTTCTGTGTGATTGTGTGATTTTGTGATTTTGTTTATTTATCGATTCATTTGATTCGGCATTTGAAAGAGAGAAAAACAAACTGAACTCTAGGCGATTTGGCAATTTCAGCCACTTATGTTAACAATGTTTGAAAATTTAAGAAGTTTTATAAACCGCTTAAAAATCATGATTTGCCGTAAATTCTTCCACCCTCCTCCGCCCGCGCCTCCCCCTCCACGCGCTTCACCCGCTCCCGGCGCCGACTGACACCGGCTGGTGCTGGAGTCGACAGCCGGCTCAGCTTGGTTGGCCAGTCGCATTCAATTTATATATCAAATTATCGAAATTATCAAAATTATCGGAATTATAAAAATAATCAATTTATATTTGTTTTAAGTTCAATCAGTGCACAAGCTGTGGTCAAAAATAAATACAATAATTATGGTTCTTAAGAAAATAGAAATAAAAAGATAAAATATAGTAGTTTTGTTTCTGAACATGGGGAGATTTAAGAAATGAAATAAATAAAAAATAAACAAACATTAATAAAATAACAAAAAATAGGAATAACTGCTAAATTAAATTTCCGATTTAAAAAATAAAAACTCTATTTAAATCCCAATAGTATTTTTGTAACTAAATATTTTTGGATATATGAAATGAAATTTTATAAGATGAAATGAAAATGAAAAATGTTATAAAAAAAACACCAAAATTAATCAAATTGCTTAAAAATGTCAAAATATTCCAAACCAATCCCCGATTTAAGAGACCCGAAAATGAGTGGTGAAAATTGCAAATCCCGATATTGATTGCTAGCTAATGAAGTGGAATGATGAACTCCTTCCCCTTCCCCTTCCCCTTCTCCTTCCAAAAGGTCGATGAACCGAATCGATTGGCGAAGGTGTTGCAAATTCGATGTCTCGAGGTTTCGAGCTAGCGTTCCAAAGATTTTGTATTAATTGGACCAGGCCTGACCCACAACAGAAACCAGCCAGATTCCCTCTGAGGTCGAAGTACTGGGATCGACCTCCGGGTCCGAACACCTGGAGCTCCTCATACGCCCCGGTGGACGCGTCGCATCCGGCGCTGCCATCGGTGACTCAACACTTAATCGGCTGTCGGCGGATGTCAAGGAAACGTGAGCAAAATGACCCACAACATCAACAACAACAACAACAACAACAGCATCATTGAAGTTGGAAAAATGGTGAATCCGTATAAATAAATAAATAAATAAATAAATGAAGGGAAAAAAGATTCTTTTCACACAATTAAGCATTATTTGCATCCAGCAGAAGGTTCTCAGAGCTCGCCGATTGTTCACGTTAATTACTCGTATTCAATGGATTGCAATTGTTATTGTTGTCGTATATTTATTTCCAGATACTAGATGCAAAGATAGAATTCATTCCGTGGAAGCCCGCTGAAAGAGTATCCGACGGATCGCAGCTGCTGGGCGGGCCTTTCGATTTAATTGTCGTCGTGGCCGGCGGATGCGAGTGGAAAATTTTGCGATTCCCAGAAGCAGCGAAAGCAAAACGACAAATTTTTATCAACTCCTCGCTCGAGCGATCGGGATCGTGACGGGCGCGTGACGCAGGCAGAGGACGAATCAATTCGATGAATGAAATGTATCCGACCGATGCGTTTGGCCAGCGCCAGATAATGCGATGCTTTTGCCGTTTTCGTTGCTGCCGATGGCCGATGAGCTCTGGTGAAACAACGTTGTCGTTGTTCGACCGAAGATCGCGACTCGTGGGGCTCGACCTGCATGCGATACACCCGATATCCGTGAGATACGCCATCTCTGCGCCCGTCGCCTCGAGGAGCGGCGGCAATTTGTCACTGCGGAACAGCGACGCAAATTCCACTTAATTAATTGCAAATTTATACCTTTCCTTCGTGCAGCTTCCAATAGAACACGACACATTGGCCAACAAACGACAACCAGACGTGGGCAACAACAACCAAAACATGGACAGCAGTGGTAGCAACAACGACAACAACCACGCGACGACCACATCAACAACAATCATAATAACAACAATGGCAATATTAACAATGGCAACAATTCGAAAACATCTAAAATAAAGTAGAGAAACAAAAGATCCATCGGATCGGGGTCTCCTGCATCGAAGTCGAGCTCAGCTCGGCGATTATGAATAAATATGAGTTCAGACTCGGACTCAGACCCAGCAAATGCTTCTGACGTCGCGCATTCTTTGAACGTTCCAACCCCGAGCTGGCAAAAGAAAAATATGAGAGGAAAAATAGCAGAAAATAAGAATAATGTAAAACTCTAAAAACTCTAAAAATAAAAACAGATCGAAATATAGTAAAAAATAAAGGATTAGCAAATAGATAAAACTATAATAAAAACAAACGAACACAAAACACAACAAATTACAGTAAAAAGAAAGTAAGGGAAAATTGATGAAAATATAATACAAAAAAAAAATAAAATCAATCAAAATGTGATAAAAACAGAGGAACACAAATTAGAAAATTAAGAAGGAATTACAAATAGAAAATACAATAAAGAATCAAAAGTTAAGGAATTGAAAAAAGCATAGTAAAAAACAAGTAATTCGAAATTAATCATAAACAAAGTAATGGAAAATACATCAAAATATATTAAAATCAAGGGAATGCAAAAGAGATCAGAAAATAATAAAAAGTGGGAAATCTCTAGATAATGCAAAAAATCTAATAAAGAACGGAGAAAAATATGGGAACGGAAAAATATGAAAAACAACAAAGCAAAGCCAAATTGATTGAAATTGAAGGCAAAGCAAAGTAAGGCGACATTGATTACGGCAAAGGCAAAATTAAACAAAATACAAAACAACTTTTGAGAAAAGATCAATATATAAAAGCATTTAATAATAAATCATAAAGAAACAAAAGAACAAAACGAATAATAAGCAGAGAACAGCGACCGACGTTAAGCTGTTCTGAGCTGCTGTGCTGAGCCCGGCACAGAAATTCCGCCGAACAAACCTGGACAGAGGCGCTGCAGAAATTTCCACCGACTCGAGGACTTCGGCGGAAAACCGCCGGAAGCGAGACGCCCCACCACGCCCAGCTCGGCCTCGCTTCCCCTCCCCCCATCGCCGCGTTCCCGGGGTCTTTTGCGAGACCTCACTCGGTCCCTGCACCGAGCTCCAGTCGGTCGGTCGGTCGGTCGGTTGGTCGGTGACTCATTCGCCGAACGAGGAGGTCGCCCGCCACGAAAGGCAGCTGCGAACTTGTATGAAAATGAATATAAGTTGTGGGTGGCTACGGTGGCTCGGCACGGATGGCCACGACATGCCACGGCACGGCACGGAAATCGCGACGCCCAGACATCCGCACATCTGTAATTACTTCAAGCTGGGACGAGGCGAGTGAAGCAAACGGATGGACGGACTGACTGACGGACTGACTGACGTGAGGGTTTAGAACAGCAAGCGCAACATTAAGCAGAATAATAAAAACAATAATCACAATAGCAAGAACAACAGCACTGTGATTATAGCAATAGCAATAACTACTACTAACACCAATAGTAACCAATACAATTAAGTCGACAACACGTACGGCTGTTGGCGGAATAACAACAGAACAATAACAACACCAACAACAACACAAGAACCAAACAACGACCAACAGCTTGTGGAAAATTGAAGTGATTTCGAACAATTGTTACGTTGCTTCGGTTCGTTTTCCTCGTTTTCTTCAAACAACACACGTATCGAGAACCGTTGACGCCCCTCCCCCTCTCCCTCCCCCTTCTCCTTCCCCACCCTCCTGGCCACGGCCAGAGACCTCCGTGAGGACGGGACGGGGCGGGGCGGAGGTGGAGGTGGGGAAAAACATTGGGAGCGACCTCTGCAAGAACGTCGAGCGCGGCCCGGGCCGGCCACGGAGTCGCCGCCGAATGAGGAAATGCGCATGCGGATGGTCAGGGGGAAATGGACAACAACAACAACAACGACAACAAAGTAGCGAACTTATTAATAACAACCACTTCATTAATAGCAACATCCCAGCCGGCAACTTCATTAACAACCACTGGCCAATAACACGAACGAGGCGAATTCGAACAAAGAAATTGAGAAGTCAGTGAACAAACCTCGCGATTCGTCGAATCCGGAGGAGGGCCAAGAGCGAGGAGAGGTGAAATTGGAGGGAGTGGGAAAAGGGGGGCAGCTGGGAAAGCAATTGGTTGCAATTGAAAATCAGAGGAAATCGAAGAAATGCAAGGAAACGAAATTGAGTTCAGTTCACTTGAGTGAAAAGAAAACGGTCGAAGGCGGAAAGACAACGAAAACAGCGAAGAAATGAAGGGAAGTGCAGTGGGAGAAGGGGAGCAGCGGAGAAGGCGATTGCAATGGGTAGAGAAATGAAGGCGACTGAGTGGGAAACGAAGAGAAGGCGATTGCAATGGGAAAACAAAAGTCTGGCGCAGAAATGCCGGCCGATCGACGACCGGGGAACCTCAGCGGAAACACCAGTAAATGCGCATTTAATTGCTTCACTCGGAGCCCGGTGAAACGCGGAGGGTGGCCTGGAGTGAAGTGAAGGCAGGTGGGGTGCGGTGCGGGGAGGGCAGTCGGCGCGAGGTCTGGACGAGGCCTGCGACGATCCGCGCCGAGGGACCTGTGGGAGCCGCAGCCGGAGTTCGCGTGTTTGCGAAAGGCTCCTAAAGATTCAGCACTGGCAATGGTGAGAAAGCTCAAGTTATTCAATTACAGGTCGACTCGGGTCCAGGGAAAGCAATGGGTGGGGGGCGCCTGTAAAAGGTTCGGTGGCTCAGGTGTTAATGGCGGGGTTTCGTAAGACTCTAGAGTGTGTAAAATTATACATAATGTGAAAAAGGCTCAGCAATAAAATGCAGCAAAATGTTAATAAAGGAAATGATCGTAGAGAAACCGTGTCATAAAAAATAAATTCGTAAACGGAAACATTAGAAGTAATTAGGTTTATCATATTCAGTAAAAGGAATGATATAAAAGTCATCTTACCAGAAGTTATATAAAACTATAACACTTTTTCTGAACACGTAACGTATATCCATTATAGGTTTTAAAATTTTTTAAAAATTAAAAATTTTTTTTTTTGAATTTTAAATTGTATTTCATTAAAAATATGATTTTTCGTCTTCAAATTATCAAAGTCCCAATCATCAGAGTAAAAATGACCAAAAGAAAAAATATTTATGGAGATGAATAATTAAAAATATTAAATAAGATTAAGGAAAAACAAAACGTAAAAGCTACAAAAGGGTTCACAAAAACTTAAAAACTTTTAACCATTGTGTGGAATCGTAAAACCCAAATTCCTCGTGATGGAGGCGCGCGAACCTTCAGCGAAAAGTGTTTTCGAAGGAGGCGGCAATTTTTTTTAAAGGCCTCCGATATGGTAATGAGCAAAATACTTAAAAATAACCGAACACAAAGGCCTTCATCTAAATCCGCTTGAGGCGAGAAACTGTAACAGAATCGACAGAGACGACGACGACGCTGACGCTGGCGCTGACGGCGCCGCCTTCGAGGAGCGGAGCCGCCTGCGCCGGGTCCCCCCGGAAGGGACCCGCGGGGCCGGCCGAGTTCATTGAACAATTGCGGCCGATCTGCTGATCCCATTTGAGTCGATTCGACTCGGTCGATCGCACCGATGGGCGATCGCGAATTCCAGCAATTTGGAGTAAGACGAAAATCAAACACAACAGCAGCAGAAACACGAAGAGCAACAGGAATGAAGGAGGGGGGTGGGAGGATCGATAAGAGCAAGTGTGTGCAAAAACAACAACTGCGGAGTTTTTACATCGAGTAAATGCAGCAACAACATCTGCCAATACAACAACAAATGCCAACAGCAATTAATGCGAAAATCGGGCTGGCCGAGCGACGAAAGGAATGCGGGCAATGGAGGGGAGGCAGCAGCAAAACGGTGGACGAAAGCGGGGTGGAGGAGTGGCTGGGGTGTGCGAGGGAGTGCGAGAGAGAGGGCGAGGGGAGGAGTAGGTCGAGGCGAAGCAGGTGAAAGGCGTGCAAGGGCGATTCGTTAACAAGTGTCGAGTTGGGGGCCGAGCCGGGGCCACGCCCAGCCCGCGCGGACTGCGGTGGGCTCGAAAATAACTCGAGAACTCTTCTGAGAAGGAATTGCCAAGAAAAACACAAATTAAAAACTCATCATCGGGAGATGATCGTTGAAAAGCAATCTTCGCAAAGAAATTAAAGTCGTCACTATAAAAATAAATCTGTCATTAAACAACTAAAGTCGCGACAACAAAAATAGAAACGTCACAAAAACCAACATTGTAGACATTGCGAATGAAGAAGAAAATTTAACAAGAGATTGAAGTTAAAATTCGAGATAAAAATTCGAAAAAAGGCAATTAAAAAAGCCACACAAAAAATAAAGCAAAGCAATCGCAATGAGAGAAACACGTGAGAAATGGCGAGCGACGAGAAGGAGACGAAGCAAATGAAGTGAAATGTGAACAAACCAAAATCGCGCTTATCCGCGATTTCTCTTCTCATATTTTATAAATTCGTGCTTTTATTGCATTTTCGCCGTTCTTGTTCTTGTTGTCTTGTTAACTCACGCTACATGAAAACATGGGTTTTTGCAAAAACATAAAAAAAAATAAAAAGTTGTGCATTTGGGGAAGAGTAAAATGAAAATAATAAAAACAGCAAATGACATGTAATGGAAAAGACAAATAACAACAGCACACGAAATCATGAGACATTTTAAACATTAAGAGCATGTAACAGTAATAACAACAACAACAATTACTACAAAAATAACTACAAAAATAGCTGAAACAATAACCACAAAAATAACTACAACAACTGCAAAATAACTACAACAAGCATACGAGAAATTTGCATTTTCTGCGCCATATTTTGTTAATGCAAATCTCGGCAAAAACAACATGAAAAACAACCAGAAAAGACAGCAGCAGCCACAACAACTGCAAATACAACAAATACAAAAATAAGAGTGACAAAAAGAAGATTACAAAACATATTTAAAATAAGAAAAATAATAATTACAACCACGAAAACAAAGACAACAAGAGCAAAACAACAACTTTGCAAAGCACAACAACTTGTTCATGACTTCACGACAACAACAACAACAACCAATGCTTTTGAACATACTCTGACCATGTGCTGTTGTTGTTGTTGTTGCTGTTGTTGTTGTCGTGCGCAATGGTAGCATGAAAAATGTTTGTCAACAACAACAAAAAGAACTACATCAGAAATTATTTCAACTGCAAAAATGCAAAACTTTTAAACGATCACACGAGGCGGAAAAAGCTCAGAGAGCCAGAGCGAGAGCGAGAGCGAAGCTTTCGACGATGGAGCGAGGGAAAGGGAGGGCGACAGAAAGCGCAAAGAGAAACTCGTGCAGTTCGATAAAATATTCCACAATTTTTTAAACTCCCAATAAATTCCCAATCAATTTCAAATTCAACGAAACACTAAAAGGTCAAAATCAGGCAAAAATCAATAAAATAAAAAAAAATTCTTCAGTATTGTTGGAATTATTTTATTTTTGTATTTAGTTTTTCCCTCAGTGGGTTTTCCGAAATATCGAGGGGTTCCTCGAGGACCTCGCTCGAGGTAGTGGGACGGGATGTTGGCAGAAAGAGCGGGATTTTCGACAAGGTCGCTCGCAGATCGCGCGGCCGGACCCTCTCGAAGGGACCCGGCGGCCTTCGGGCCCGACGTCCTTGGGGTCGTCGTCGACCGACTCAAGTCGGAGAAGGGAATTCCCCGAACGACACAAAGGCGAAAATTCACATTTTTCAGCGGTAAACACGGAACGGCAACGTGCGATCGGCAAACAGGCGGAGGAGGGACGAAAGAGAGGGGGAAAGCGAGAGGGAGAGAGAGAGAGAGAGGGAGAGTGTTTTCCGACTTACATTAGCGGCCATTTGAGATTTAATCCAACAGATACGCCTCGCAATCCGTTTAAGAAAAACGCATTTCGAATTGATTTCGATCGAGGGTTCAGCACGAACACACACACGTGCAATTGCTTCGCACACACACACGCGCGCGCGAACGAAGGCTTTTCGGAGCCTGGCACGAACGGAGACGGAGACGGAGAAACCAAAACCGAAGAAAACTTTGAATCGCAATCGTAGAAATGAAAAAAATTACTCGAAAACTCGAAAACGAAAAATAATAAGTAAATATTTGCGAAGTTAAAAGCACCGTGAAGAATGTGTTGCTTGCGTGTTGTTGTTGTTGCTGGGGCTGTTGTTCTTGCTGTAATTGGTGTTGCTGTTGTTGTTGTTGTTGCTGTTGCTGTTGCTGTGGTTTCGGGTCGAGACTGCGCGAGGCACCTGCGCGATACGCGATTGCATTAGTCGAGGAATTTTTTATCGGGATATTTTTCGAAACGCAAAAATTCGAAATTCTCAAGACTCCACTCTCTTGTTGTTGTTATTGTTGTTGTTGTTGTTGTTGTTTTGTGTGAATTTTAACGCTGCTGCTGTTGTTGTACTCGAGTTCTTTCGAATTTCTTGTTTTTGAAATTTTTGTTTTCGCTCGTTTTTGTTCACTTTTTACTGGTGTTGTTGTCGTTGTTGTTGTTGTTGTTGTTGTTGTTGTTAGCTCACCTGTATCTCACACTCGCGGCCGCGCTCTCACGTATCTAGATACAGATACAGTTCATCTAGAGACCTTTCTTGCGATTAGTTGTAATTGTTGTCGTTGTCGTTGTTGTTGTTGTTGTTGCTGCTGTTGTTGCTTTTCTGAGCCGAGCAATAAATGATAACAATTTCCACACGATCGCGTCAACACAACACAACAACAATTCCGACGTTTTCAAAATCGACGTTTTCTCGATTCGTCTCGTCTCGTCTCGTCTTGCCGTAAAATTTTCTCGCCGTGTACTCGGCCAGACAGGGAGGAAGTGAGCGCGAGCGAGAGAGAGAGGAAGTATTTTCGTTCGAATCGTCGCTGTTTCGCTTTTTGTTTACATTTT
Organism: Coelopa pilipes; assembly: GCA_947389925.1. Taxonomy (NCBI): domain Eukaryota; kingdom Metazoa; phylum Arthropoda; class Insecta; order Diptera; family Coelopidae; genus Coelopa; species Coelopa pilipes. The sequence continues at coordinate 38,006,092 of OX376699.1, read as the reverse complement.
CTTCGTTTGCTTATATTTTTCACAACTTCTCTACTTCGACTTCTGCTTCTTCTTTCTTTACTTCGCTTCTTCTTCTTGTTCGTCTTCAATTAATTCGTTTGCCCCGAACGCACGGTGAGCTCGCGTCGTCGTCCGTTGCCAAAAGCCGACTGAGCGTTTGAGCCGAGCTCGACGCCTCCAGAGCTCCGATTGGAGCCGATCGAGCCGGGCCCAAAGCGCCAGAGAGAGACAGGTAGACCGGCGGAGCAGGAGAGCCGGATTGAGAGAGAGCGAATGAGAGAGAGAGAGAGCTTTCGATGCTCCCGACTTTAAGCTTCGCTCTAGTCCTCTCCTTCGCACACAATTCTCGCTCTCCGATTTCCTCTCTCTAATTTTCTCGCTCTCTGATTTTCTCGTTCTTCGATTTTTCGCAACTTTGGATTTCCATATCTTCGTGTTTTCTCGCTCGTGCACGATCGGCAATCTTCGTCACTGGAAAACTATGCGCCAAGAGCCAGCAACAATGGTGGCCGCCGATCCGAGCGCTCCCATTTCGAGTGCATTTTCTTTGACATTCATTTGCTCGCCCTCGCCTCACTCAACCCCCTTCTCGCTCACTCCACCATTCTCCGCCCGCCATTCTGCACATCGGGTTGGCTCGCGTCATGTCCAGCTTTAGGAATCCTCGTGGTCCGTCCGAGGCGTGGCGCATTCTTGACCGGCGCTCGTCAACCGGGGGTCACGAGTTCTGTCCATCGATGCCTTTCCATCGGTAACAAATCATTCAGTCCAATGGGGCCGCGCCTGCACCGGACAAGAAAGGAATTTTTAATTTACTCTGCCATTCTTAATGAGAATTCCAATACTCTAGTAAATTTAGTGTCTTTCAAATGTTGTTATTAATAAAAATTATTCACCAAAGCAGCTGGTTCTTAAGCTCTGTGTTTCTCTGTCGTCGTTCTTTATTCCCTTTTATTCCGATTTCCGTCCTACAATCGTCTGTGTTTCGTCAGAGTCCGCGCGATCTGATTCAATAAAGTCATCGCATTAATTCGAGAGACATCCTGTGTCGACAAATCATTTCTCAAATCCGGGATATTAAAGTAAACCACTGTTTCTCGTGAACAAATTATTTGACCAAAATAATATGACAAATTTCCGCGATTTCCGGTTGACCATCCCTGAAAAATGTTCATTGACTAGTGCACAGTAGAAGTGACTCCACCTCGCCTAGTCCACGCCAGAGGGCAATATCGAAACTTAGCACTAAATTTGTTCAATATTTGAGATAGCAATAGCCATACACCACGCTGTAGTCATCTCCTTCTCGCACTCTCAGAACAGCATAAACAAGAGCCCGTATACAGAACGGTGAAGAGCTAGAGTGAACAGAAACGATGTACAACGAATACAGAACAAAACGAAAACAGAGAAGCGAGATGCAACAACAACACAAGCGAAACAGCATTTTTATTGACAACAACAACAACCACTGCACGAACAACAAGAACGAGAACGAGCATGACAAAAGACCGTCGAAGTCAATGGACATTCTCGTTCGCAAAGGAAAGGATAGAAAAGCGAACAAGGACGGAAGGAAGGAAGAGAAAATGACGGCAGTGCTGCACCCAACGACACTCGTGAGAGAGAGAGATGGTCAATAGAGCTGAGCGGGCGCGAGCTGAAGGCGAGAAGAAACCAGGCAGCGACAACAGGACGGCAGCAGTCGAGAGACAGACATTCAGCCTGGCGGACGGACAGACGGATAGCTGTGGTGCATTGCGAGCCAGGAAAACGAATCGTTTCGCAAAGAGAAGAGCAGAGGTGGAGGAAATTGTGAATTAAAAAACGAGAAACGTGTGGAAAATAAAGAAAACTCTTCAGTGATGAATTCGGGACAGTGATAGAAAAGTGTTGTTTGCTCTGGGAGACTCCCCTCCCCCCACCACACACCCCGCCGACCCCTTGACCAACAACAACGCGAGCAAGCGAGGAGCGACGACCAGACGACACATTCACACGAACAAACACATACAAGCTGGTAGCCAGGACGGACAAACGGTCGGTCGGTCGGTCGTTCGTTCGGTGCGCGAGGAAGAGAAAAAACATCGCCGTAAAATAAACAAAAGTTTAAAGAAAGAAAACAAGCTCGGCATAAAAGCTAAAAATATATAACATTTTCGAGATATTTGTGCTGGGCTCCTGCCCTCCTGCTCCCCTGCCCACCCCGACCAAAGCCTGCGCCCATACCCTCGGTCCGGGGGCTCCACAGAGCATCGAACGCGACGAGTGCATCGCGAGGAAAACCACGAAAAGCCATCGAGCAGTCGGAGACGGCGAGATTTTGAAATTTGAATTTGATTGAAGTTCTGAAAGTTGGGCAACGAAGATCCAACAGAAATTCCAGTGAAAATAAACATCGATTACAAAAGACAACAACAACAACAACAGCGAGAGGAACAAAAGCAAACGAGAACAACAAAGTTGTGGAAAAATTGTGCAATATCTCGTGCATCGGGCACCGTGGCGCGGGGTGGCCGGAGCTGGAGCTGGAGCTGTCGTCGTGGAGGAGCCCTTGGACGAAGGACGGACTGGGCGAGAGTGGGAATTTCCACTGAGGAAAAGTGATTTTTCCTGCGGGCCCTGAGGCAGATCCGCTTTTGTTGTTGTTGTTTTCGACACCCACGCGGCGACGGACCAAGGAGGACGGGAAGAAACTCCAGTCAGCCCGACGGGAGGGAGTCGAAGGTGGCAAGTGCGAAGACGGCGACGACGACGACGACGACGAGGAGGAGCAGAGAACAAAAGAAGACGGCGGTGGAGCCAGCGAAACGAGAATAAAGGCAGGAGCAAAGGATGACTGTCAAATGATGAAAAATATTGGAGCCTAGAGGTCGTCGAACAACACGGGAGAAAGAGAGAACCCACAGCGACAGAGCGAGAGAGAGAGAGAGAGAGCACGAGTGAACGACAAAGAGGCGCCGGGAGGAATGTGAAACAAGAACAAGAGGAAGCAGGAGGCGGCCGACGAGGTAGCAAAGTTGGAAAACCACTTGGCGAAAAGTCAAACTAATCAAGGAACCGACGACGAAGACGCACGAGAGAAGTTGCGAAAGAATTGGAAGAGCTCGAGGAGGCAGAATCGAAAGCACTCGATGAAGAAGTGGTCGATGAGGGAGCCGTAGGAGAAAGCTACAAAAGGAGAAACCGAAGCAGAAACAAGTCGCTTCGGACGAGATCACCTCACCTCTCATTCAGTCGTCGTTGCTGTCGTCCGTGCTCTTGTCCTTGCCTCGCGTAGAATCGAACCGAATCGAATCGAACAATAAATAAAAACACAGCAGACACAGAGTTTCGTCGGGAAAAATAAAGAAAAATACTCAGTGGGAACGCGAGGAGGTGAAGAACGGTTTCCCACCCCCTGGAGACACCCCACGACCACCTCCGGCCCGACTCGCACCCCTCACAAATCACACTGCCTACAGCTGCTGTTGTTGTCCTCGTTGTTGATGGCGTCGCTTTGTCTTCTTCTCCCACTGCTCTCCAGACGGGCGAGCGAAACCAAGTGAGGGAACGAGGGCCAGAGCGAGAGCAGGAGAGAGAGAGCAAGAGAGAGAACGAGAGAGACGGAAGAAACGCATTTAAAATAATTAACATTTAAAACGCATTAACACGCACAATTTACTCCTCGGCCTGAGGACGGGCGAGACGAACCAACGAACGAACACTCGGAGGAGCCGAGTGAGGGAGTGACCACGGACGAGTGGCACGGCGAAGGATCTGCTATGATAGCAGCCTAACCACGGCACCAGCAGCAGCAGGAGCACGAGCACGAGGAACAGGAACAACAACCGCAGACCACGAAAGGAAAGTCGGAATGTCCGCAACGTCACCGACTGGCGTCGTTTCAGCGCCACTGGACACAACTACGTCGCAGACGATGACGACGTCGCCGACGACGATGGCGATGACGGTGCCGACGACAACGCACGAGCCGTCGTTGCTGTCGCCCGTTGGCGATGTCAACATCGGGCTGCCGTTCCAGCCCAACGAGCCGCTGCCCAACAGTCACAGCCACAGCCACAGCAACACCATCTCCACCAATAACAACAAGAACAGTATCCACCTCATACCAATCGATGGTCCTGGAGCGCTGCCAGGACTGGCAATGGGCACGGCCACGACGAACACGTCAGCCACGGGAGTCCCATCGGCATCGGCAGCCACTGCCAACAGCAACGCCAGCGGGAACGGCAACAGCAATGGGAACGGCAATGGCAATGGCAACGCGACCTCGAACGGCCTGAGCCTCACGCTGATGCAGTCGTCGCCGCCGCCCCACAGCTACCGCCACTCGCGTGCCTATCGCCACTTCAAGAACCCCCCGCAACCGCACATGTGCATTCGGACGACCACGGAGATGGGCGAGGAGCTGTTCATCAATGTGCTCAGCTGGACGCGGATTGTGATTCCGCAGGAGCCCAGCGATCCGATCCCGCTCTACGGCGGGATGAGGGTAAGCGGAAGACGAAACACTTGAATTTGTCGTAAACATTTCTCTATTCTCGCAGGTGCCGCCCGGGAGCCCCCGTAGCCCGCCGATCGTCTTTGCCGTGATGGCCAACCCGGAGGTGCTGAAGGACTCGGGTCGCCACAGCAAGGACCCTGAGGAGCGCAGGGCCATGGTGGAGTTGATGTGCGACTTCGTGGAGGCCATGAATCCGGGCGTGAAGTTGGTCAGGTGAGTCGACTGGAGAGGGGGCCGGAGGAAAACGACGTCGGCCTTGAGCTTGTGGAGTATTCCAGAAATACCGGCGCTTGCCTGACGTCCTTATTCCCACGGACGTGTTGGACTCGGGTCGTCCCATGCTTAATTATGTAGTAGTTGTTTGCACTTGTTGCATGACTCGAGCTTCCTACGACGCAGTTCGGGACGAGTCCTTCGGCTGGCGCAAAGGTCGTGCATGACGGAATTACTAATGGATTTAATCCATGAATATTTAATTACTGTACGGACGGCCCTCGCGAGCTGTGTTCTGGACTTGTGGGTGGCGCTCGGTCGTCTCATCGATTTTCGATAAGTCTTCGCCCACTCACTCGGTTTCTAACGCCTCGCTCTCTCTGTTACGTTTTCAGAAACGCCGTCATCCTCAAGGATCGCGACATCTCGGGCGAACTGAAGGACGTGTGGAACGCGGTGCAGGCGCAGCGGGACCGCGAACGCGAGGAGCAGATGATGCAGCAGCGTCAACAGCAGCAGCAGCAACAACAGCAGCAACAACAACACTACCACAATATGACCACCACACAGCAGATGTTTCCAAAGTCCACGGATGCCGGCAGTAAAGCCCGAGCAGAGGCAGCGGGAGCCAAAGCGGAGGACGATACATCGGCGAAGTCGTCGTCGGAGAAAGAAGCAGCAGCGGCGGCGGCGGCAGCGGGAGCTCCTGCTGCAACAACACTATCGGCGTTGGCACAGCAGCTGGACAACAATGCGGCAGCAGCTGCGGGAAGCGGCGACTTTACCAACATCCGAAACGGAGTGAACGGAGAGGGACACACGGTGGCCGGAGACCGATCCAATGGCGATAGTGGACAACAACAACAACTGCAACAGAACGGAAACTGTGACCAGTTGGATACGAAAGAGAAAGAAGACTTCCGAGTGGGAAGCAATAACAAACATGCTCCGAGCAGAACGAACGACAGTCCACCCCAGCAGCATCAACAACAACAACCATCGGCGGCCTCCAGCAACCAGTCGAAATCGACAACACCGTCGCCCACTTCTCCAACGAACTCTAGCACGGCAATCACGCCCACTCCCGCGCCCATCGTCACCCCAGCACCGGCGCCAGCGCCTACGAAAAAGGAAAAACTCGGTGGCTTCCTGCCGAACGGATGCATCTTCCCACGTTTCAAGAACAACAAGCACAAGGACAAAGACAAGGATAAGGACAAGGACAAGGAATCGAAGCCCAAGGAGAAGGAGAAGACTCTGCTGATGGCGCTTAAGAAGAGCAAAGACAAAAAGGTCGCTCCCATCGAGCATCCGGTGGAAAAGTCAACGCCTGCCCAGGATGCCCAAGACACGAAAACCCAATACGAAAAGAACTGCATCAACCTGGAGAGCGAGGTGGAAAAGCTCGATCTCAACAAGATCGACTCCTCAACGAACAACGAGAACATGTTCATCAAACTGAAGGTGGCTGCCACTTCGGCCGCGGCGACAGCCAAATAATGGATCCATCGACATCGGTCAGTTGATCCTTCTCCACACCGCCCAGTGCTTTTACCTCTTCACTACTTCATGTCCTGTTCGGACTCTGAACCACCATCATCGTCAGCACCAAACTCAATCTGAATCATAGTCAATTTCAGCCACAAATCCATAGGATACGAATGGTTGCATACTTACGGAAAAGAATCTTAATAGTAAATGGCCAAATGGTAACACATTCAAACACTAAACACACACCACCTAGACTGAGGTCCCGAAAACTGTAAATCGGCTGTTACAATCATTAACTGATAGTCGATTTATCTACATACATATAGGGATAAATGTGCACACGAATTAGTTAGAAAATCATCTCCTGGCGGAACTATTTAGATTCGATCTGGCTCCGAGAAATACAGTAGAGAAAACTCTAAACTGTCAATAAGTAAAACCTTTACGAAGGTTTTCAGTCCTGAACCCACAGTGTATTATATAACTTTTTATATACATATGTATAGATCCCTTCATGGCAATTAAACACACCCACTACAACCTGTAATGGGTAGGAAGGTCGTCAAGCCCTTGGCGTAGGTTTCATAACAAGCGTGACTTATCAACGATCACCCGGACTCACGAAAAATCGCAAATTAAAGCTAACGTCAAATTGACTCCCACTTAAGGCCCTTCGAAAATCACTTTGAACTATCGAACTGAGGGAAGCGAAAGGTAGAATCTAAATAATTCCGAAACCCATCACCACGATATCACGATGCATTTAACAATCATCGGTAGCTCAATCAGCTCGCACCCATACTCAGACACTGACACAAATTCCCACTCACAAACTCTCATCTCAAAAACAGTATTATGAGGATTGATCGCAATTATTAATTATAATGTAAGATTGAAAAAATCTTCATTTAATTAACTAAAGAAACAATTCAACTACTAACAAGAACAACAACTAATGTGCCATTTGCAAGCTGAACATTTTAAAACTGATTTATGCAACTCAAACAACAACTAAGAAAACAAAAGAAATATAACAAGAAATACTCTTGAATGTTGAACGTAAATAACAATAATTTTAAATGTAACGATAACAATTGGAAAATAGACTTTGTGTAACAAACGAAACTCTTCATGCAACACAGCAATTTGCCTTATTTTATAAGATGCAAAACCAAAACAAAAATTGAGAAACAAACAAAAAAAAAAACAATTAACAATCTTAAGAAACCCCAATTTTAAGAATCAATCAATTCGTAATGCAAACACAAGTTAAATCTAATACAATTTAATTAACACATAAACATTACAACTAAAACTCTGATGATTAGGTAAAAGTCAGATTAAAATGCTTGTGAAACAAATAATTTCGTGTAATAGAAATGTGTAGAAATCTGTGTTTTAAAATTTTCTATTCGCTCGTTGTTTCCCTTTCGTGTACCTATAGACCAATCGTCTACCTTTCGGCCCTTTCTACCTGTCATGAAAATGTCGATTCTTGATCTGGAAGATTTCTTTTGGAAATTTTAATCTCTTTCCCGAGCCTTCTGATCACGTATTCACCAGGTGCTCCTGTAGTTCTTTGAAAATCTCGATCCTCACTAGTTTCCTTATTTGCTTAACGTTTAATTTTTTGACCAACGGTATTTAAGTAATATAGATGACGACTGGAAATAAAAGAAAATTTATCACGATCGTGGCCCAATCGAACTAAGCCTGTTCGCGATGTCTTTACCATATTAAAAGCGATAGCCACAACCTGAGTGTCCATAAAAAGTTCTCAACAAAAGCAATAAAAGAGGAAACTTTTCAATCAGAAACAACAAAAACTGCCTTCTAACTCGATCTCAAAGCCCTTCTATGGATATGTTATAGCTATTGTATATCTTTAATTGACAAAAAATACAAACAAAAGGTTTCCTTAAAAGCATTGCATGACCTGAAATCAAAACTTCTCTGAGAAATTCGAACTTCGCATTTACCATATTTCCTATTTATATATATTTTTCATATTGTGATTTATGTTACTCTTTTAGCCCTTATTTTTTTTTTGGTGTTGTCAGAAACATTTGTGTTGTATTTTTGACTGTTTATTTTAAGTCCTTAAACTCACGACTCGAATCCCCGTAGTTAGTAAATCGTAATTAACCCCAACAACCTATGGTATAAGTCGCATTTGGCATTTTTAAAATATTTTCACAACGATTTTCGTGCTCAAAGCTCATATGCATTTTTTAAAATTATTCCCATCATCGATAAAGAAAAAAAATACAATCGAATTTTTACGTAAAATTTGATCTAAAATAAAATTGCAAAAGGTTTTGCATAAATGATTGATAAATAAAAGATTGATTTGTAAATGAAAGAACGTAAAACAAAATGATTTGTAAATGAAAGGAATGAAAATGTAAATTCTTTAAACATTTATGAAAGTAATAAATACAAAAACAGTTCACAATACAAAACATACGAACATTTGTGAATCGTAAAGTGAATAAAAAGCAACTATATTTTGTGTGCATCTTAAGCTATTGAAATATTGTTTCCCAATCATTATTCTGGTTGTAATAATAATAGTTTAGTGTTATTTTACATCGATTTTGTGTTGTAGTTTAAAGATCGGAACCTGCGACCGCCTCGCCCCGGCAGAGAACTGCGCACAATTCGAGGGGAGGCGCCGAGGGAGGCGGCCGTCGAGGGCCGTGGCTCAATGGGCGAGACAAGAGAAGCAGCTACGTTAGAAGTAGAAGAGTTTGCAACAGACGTGTGCTGTTGTAGACGCTTAGTCGTCATGGTTGTCGTTGTTGAATTTAGCATTTATATGTTTTGAATCTGATCACCCAGCATATGTGAGTTCATCACCAACACATCTACGCGGACTAGTGCATGCTGAAGCTGAAGCTTAGAAACTATAAATAGTTTGTGTTTCATTATTATCTTTTTTTTTTCAATATTTTGTTTTATTTTTTACACCAACTTATGCAAAGCAAAATCTTTAGAATTAAAAACGAATTCAAGCATCTGTAAAATTAGCTATACAAAAGTTTGATTTATATACGATAACTTTAAGGAAGATTATAAATATAATTGATTAGGTGAAACGCAAACCATAATGAAAATAAGAATGAAAAAAAACAAAAAACTCAAACATGCAAAACAGCTAAGAGAAAGAAAGATACGTTAACATAGAACTACATTTAGAATTTCCCTCTGATGTGTATTTTAGAAGTATATTTAAAATTAATTATAATAATGATGATGATAATAACAGAAGAGAAGTGAAAGAAAAGAAAATGATTATTATACAGTTTTTATATTATATAAAAAGTGAGAAATAAACAAAAATTAGTATTTAACGCGGTTTGATTTAATCAGTGAGAATAGAAATATTTGAAAAGATTCCTTTTTTACCATGACTTTTGAAAGGTCTTCATCTGTAGGCTCTCTGGTTCAAGTTCTGGGAGAAACCATGAAATGAAAATCGTTTAATAAAAAATTTATTGTTTCTCAATACAAAAAAAAAAACACCATTGTAACGCTGTAATTTTTTATTTTTTAATTTATTCCTCCCGATGAGTTGATCCATATGTCTTGAATTTTATTAAAACCTCACGTTTCTGATGTTCATCAGCTTAAAATAGCGATTACAAAATTTTGGCGACATGGTAGGGACTGGTTTTGGCTTCTCGGGAATTTTTTACACATTTCATCTCAGAACAATGCAACTGACATTTATTTGAGTATCTCTTTTCAAGAATTTTATCAGCGTTATAAAATACGCGTACGCAATTAACAGAAATAAAAATGATTACAAAATATTCTACTTTTACCACTAGGAAGTGAATTGATATTTAATTTTGTTCATTTTTATTACTCTCTTATTGTCGATTTCATTTCAATTTTATAGACATGTTGTGGCTATTAAGATTCGATGATCGGAGATAATCTCGCTAAAGTATTCCGGGTTTATTTACAATAATGCCATGTGCAGTAAAAGCTCAAACCGGACCGGAACCCGGAGTTCCAGAGGCTTTCTGGAAATGTTCGTTATTTTTGAATATGTTGACAATTCATCAATAAATTAAAACATATTAAATATTTTGCTGATCGTTTATTTCATTACTTCATTATTTTCCAAGTAGTTTTTCTGTTTTTAATTGATATTTATTTATTTGATTTTTTTATTTAGTTCTTTTCCATATTTGTGGGGAACCCGTTTCTAACGAGCCGTCAAATCTAAACAAAAGCCTCTTGTTTTCGTTTGCACAATGGTTTTTTTATTAATTTAAAACATAGCATTAATGAGGTACATTCGCAATAATAAATTAAACACAAAATTAAATAAGAGTTTATGAAGTAACTTGTAGCCTTATCTATTTACATTCGCGCTCGCAGGTCCAATCACGAACACACGACTCCGGGCCGGGAAAGATGGAAGGAAAATCGATTTCTCCACACCCTAGTCGTGGTTGTTGGCCGCACGGAGCTGCTCCAGCTCCTCGCGCTCCTTCTTGTTGCGCAGCAGCGGCACGTTGTAGTCGAAGGCGTAGAAGAAGCCCTTGGGCTCGCCCTTCTCCTCGGGGCCGGGCACGTACTCGGGCTCCTGGTGGACGTACTCGCGGTACTCGGACTCGGCCGGCTGGTAGCGGCCCTCCTGCTGGTACTCGGGCGCGAAGGGGTCGGGGTTCTGGCCGTTGGCGGCCGCCAGCTCGCCCCAGAGCCGGAAGTGCTCCTCCTCGGCCTTGCGGACGGCGGGCGTCTTCGTGGCGGGCGCCTTCAGGTGGGCGGGCCGGTTGTCCTCGACGTGGAAGCCGGTCTTGTCGGCGTAGTAGGTGGCGACGAAGTCACGGCCGGTCGGCTGGACGTACTTGTACGAGCCGCTCACCTTGCCCGTCTCGTCCTTCTGCTCGTTCTTGCCCTGGTTCCAGTCCTTGTAGCCGTACACGTACTGGCCCAGGCCGTCCTGGCCGTGGTACTGGTGGGCGTCGTAGTGCTCCTCGACGTATTCCTCGGGGTGCTCGATCACGCGGCCCATGTACACGAACTCGCCCTTCTCGTTGCGCGCCTCGGGCAGCGGGTTCTCGCCGGTCTTCGGGGCGAACTCGATGTTGTTGATGCCGCGCAGGTTCGCGCTCTTGAGGAACTCCTGGGCCTCCTCGGGCGTGATGTTGATCTTGAAGATGTTCTCCGCGAGCAGGGCGGCTGGCAGGGCCTGGAGAGAAATTGAGAAAATAATGTTTGCATTAGTTTGATCGTGAGGAGAAGAAAACCATCCAAAGTCGTATTAAACGAATTCGTCGTAACACAAATATTTGAAGTTGATGGAAATGGAATTCGTTTGAGGAGGGAATTTCGAATTCAGAATTTTCTAGTACAATTTCTTCTAGAGCTTGCATCACGGTCTTAAAATAGCGCCCAACAACTGGGCGCGAATTTTCGAGTTGACAACTCGGGCTCATCATCTTGACTCATATAATCTGAGCTGATCGCATCACATCGCATCGCTTGGCGTCGCCTCGCACCTCCCAAAGCAAACAAATTAACATTTTTATTGCCCGGTTCCGAGACCGCGACCGACCCGAGCCCAGGAGCATCTTCAATTCTAATGCCGATACACAGCGACTAAAACCAATAAATTTGCATCACAAAACACGACAATTAGCGACTTTCCGGATGCAGCAAGCGCGGCTCTGGCGCTGGAGTCCGACGTAACGGCAACTCAGCGAAGCAAACACATCATTTGCCCACAATTGTTTCAATTCATCAATTTAGCAATTATCGTTGTTATTCTCACGAGTCGTTTAGATCTTCAGGGAATTTGATTGAAAACCATCGAATATTGTATTATCTTTTTAAACTTTAACCTTTGCTACTTCTCAACATTGCTATCGAATACTAACCAGGAGAAAAACACTCAGAATGAAGCACTTCATCTTGTGGAATCACTCAAACGAAAGACTTAGAACACGAACTCGATATTGGTTCTCTCACTGCTGGCGATAAATGTGAATTTATATGTATTTATATTTTTGTTGTTCCACTATCAGTTGTTCACTCGTCCGCTAACTGTTCGCTAATAATGTCTAATCAGAGGAATCGTTCTTCTTTTATAGAAAAATTAGCAACATCTCCGATCGCTGTCGCTGCCGCTGCCGCTTCTGCTGCTGCTGCTGTTGTTGTTTGTTTGTGTTGTTGAGGTTATTGCGGCTGTTGCTGTCGCCGCTGACAGGCTCTCGTGTCGAAATTAATATTCAAATTTTTCGCGCTTACGTGAAGATGCTTCGCGATCATCGTCGCTGTCAACTCGACGCCGGCAGCGACGGCGGCATCGACGTCGGCAGCCGGAGCCGCAGCCGCAGCCGCGGCACCACGGCGTGGTCAGATCATTCAGATCAGAAGCAGGTTTCTTACTCATGTCAGGAGCGCCGTATCGGAAGCCTAATACATTGTAGTTGCCGTTGTTGTGATTTTGTTGTTTTCCTTTTCACCTCTGCCTGCTCACATTGTTCGGCCGGCCGACACTTGAGAGTAATCATTGAAATTGCTAACATTCTACGCTCGACGCTGGTGCGTATGAGAATGGGCGTGTATGTGCATGTGTGTGTGTGTGTGTGGTCAATTAAATATCTGTTTCTCTTCCCAGTGTCCACTCGACGTCCGTCCGAGATCCATCTGTCGAAGTTTCTTATCGCGCACTTTTCTATTGTCCATTTTTCAAATGTTTTTATTTCTTCTTCTATTTCTCTCCCTCTGTTCTTTTCTCATTGTAATCGATTTCCTATAAAGTCGGAAGTTGTTTGAGAAATACATCAACGTGCTTTTTCCACAATTCCTTGTTTATTACTTTTCTATTGCATCCAATGAAATTTATTAAATTTATTTAAATTATAGGGAAGAGAATTTTTCTCGAGTGGAAAATCGTTTCGGGAAATGTTTGCATAATTATTCTCTTAAATTCCATTAATTGCTGTTTCAATTCGTTCTTTCAAGATTCTGCCGACTGTACCATGGATTCAGTTCCATAGAAAACCACGTCTCGGGGGCCACGTGTTGGCCGTGCCGAGCCTCGCTGGCAACCGCAAAGATTTGAATATTTCATCGATGCTTGCGGTTTTGGAAACTAAATTGAAATTGACCATAAAAAAAAACTCAATAAATAAAGCTCATATATATCGGATTGAGCGCTAAAAGCCTCAAAATAGATTCTGGGCATGATGTCAATTTTTTTGCTCAAGGGACATTTTGAATTTGACAACGATTTTTATTCGAAAATTTTCGAGTTATTTTGCTGGTGTGGCAACAGGGCTGGGTCGCAGAATCCCTTTTCAATATTTGAGATAGTGAGATCTGCTATTTGAGTTTTTCTTAATACTTATTGACACATATCGATGGCAAATGAGAAAAAAAGTAGTATACTTTATTGAAAGCATTGGAGCAATTGAAGTGCAGCGAAATCGCAGGACAAATGCTATTGAATAGAACTTCAGAAAAATTAATTTCTGGTCGTATTTATTTCTTCAAAAATTTGAAATAAAATAATAGCAATACATTATCAATATTTTTCCTCACACGTCAAAATAAAACAGAGTCCTAATAAAAATTCTACTTCCAGACCAGGATGTAGACCACTTAGTCAGCCATTTAATTCATAGAATTAGTGCCAAGTCCTAATTAAAATTGACTTAAATTTAGGTTTAGAAAAAAATACAAACAAGTAGTCATCAACGCCGAAAACGAGTTTGCGACAAAGTTAAAACCAAATTGAACAGATATTCTAAATAGTTCTATTGGTTTCCATGTCTAAATGAATGTATTGTACATTGTAGAATTTCTGCGCCGATTCCGGGAAAATCCAAAAATCACCGCCGACATCCTCATCATCATCAGCTACGTCGGCGATTTATGCGCTGTGTGTTTTCTTGACGTGTGGGGCTCAGATTGAGCTATGATTAAGTCCGAGAATAAACAAAATAAATCTATCGCTAGCGTCAATAAAACACGGCACCAACAACAATACCTACAACAATCATGACGACAACAACGATGCTGAACTTGACATTCGACTTTGGGTTAATTTTTTGCTCACTGTATTTTAATATTAGTCGCTATCGTGCTTGTTTTTGCGTCGACCACAAACAAACTTGTCGCTGACTCACGAGGCTGTGTTTTTAGCTAGAGGTTTGTATTAATGTATTAATTTGTCGTCTAATTTTTTAGTTTCTTGTGTCAAATTCAAAGGCAACAACCACATCGGACTCGGGAACCACAACGTAGCGAGAACGTGCTGGAAGCGTGGCCGCTGTGGTCGCAGTTGTTGTACAAAATTCAACACCGACGCTGCGCAGTCTGGTTTGAGACGAAGTTTCCAAGTTGGAGTCCGGCGGCCGGCGGCCGGCTGTCCACCGCCATATGAATGAAAACTCGTTTCGCGTTCGTCTCTCGCAAATCGAAACCCATGGAATTCGCCCAAAAATCCATTCGAAGTTTTTAAAAATTATTGTTTTCTCTTCACATATTCATTTATGCTCATTGTATTGCTTTTGTTTATCATTTATGCAAAAAGGTTGTTTGAAGTTTTGAGGCGTTGCATGGGAAACAAACATTGCCGACGTCACAGAGCCAAAAAGAGCACCGATTGATCTCTGGCTTCTGCTGGACACGGCGATCTTCAAGTCGGATCTTCGGAAGTCTGCTTCTCGGTCTATCAATATGAAGTTTTTATTTTTGAGTTTGAAATTTTTCTGACTCAGCAGAATTGGTTTTCGTGAGAAGTCATAGTTTTGGATATCATTCTACTAGCAGGAAGAATCATTTTTAAATTAAGTGTCTGCGAGATGGAGGCAAATTTGATAAAGAGTGAGATTTGTTCATACTGATTTTTTATTTTAATATTTCACAATCTGATTATTGTTCAGATCTCCGATATTTGATTTTAACGAGAGCTCTAAGTATACAACAATAAAATCAATAAAAGAATATTGAAAATTTTTTAATTTTAATTAGTTGCATTTTGCCAAAGAAATGCCCAGAAATTTGTATGGAACATTTTAATTTTCCTCTAAGGCTTAAAATATTTCATTCGCGCTTGTTGTTGCTGCGTTTTTGTTGTTGTGGATGACGTTGTTGTAGGTTCGTGTGGTAATTAAATGGAATTAACTTCGCCACGGCGTCGATTCACAAATCCCAATTTTATTCATTAAAAGCCTCGCTCCCATCGCCCTCCCCTCATCAGCATGAGCATCTCCATCTTCATTATCACCCCTCACATCCCCCTGCCCGGTTCCCCCAAACACCGGTCCCATGGTTTTGCGGCTCGCGATCGCCGACAACTGCGCAGCAGCTGCAGCAGCAACAAAAAATCACGCAACAGTCGGGCTCCTAAGCTTCATTATTGATAATTTTAAGCGATCGCCGAGCATTTCTAATGAAGTTGTTGCTGCGTTGTGATTAGAAAGACTAGATTCCTTGTGCCAAATTTAGCAAGAACAGAAAAACAAATCAACAAACATTTAAAAATACAAAGTAAAAAAATCACGGGAAAAAATGAAAAATAATTACTCTGAGGTGTGAAGTCGCAACTGCTGTTTCAAGACAACACAAATGAAATGGAACGGTTTTAAGGCTGTTGACGTCTTATTTAAAATCTCGACGTTGTCGTTTTCGGTAATTGTTATCATTTTTATTTGCTCTGGTTTTAAACAGTGCATTTTAATTTATTAATTTTATTAACGCACAAATTTTTGCTTTATAATGATATAAAAAAGGAATAAAACATTTAAAACCTCAGATGGAGGTTTCATTTTTTTGTTATTATTTATTTTTTTAACAATAACACGTTGTTTTGTTGAGCACATTTTGGGCAAAGCAAACCATGTTTCACTCTTCTTCATGGCGCATCCCAAGAGCAGTTGCATCAACTGTCGATCAGCGCGAACCGAGATCGGCCGACGCTTTCACTGGCGAGGCCCAAGGCAACTATCGCCAGGCGCACGAGCAAAACCCAATACTAAACTAAACAAACAACAACAACAACACCAGTAAACACCAAAAATTGACATAACTGCAATGGTGGTGAAGACGAAACGACATGTTTTTTCACACTTTATGTCCAAAATGCAAATGCCGTACAGCAAACGCCGTGCCAAAATGCAGCAACACATTGACAAGAGCACAAGTGAGGAATAAACAAAACCGAAACAATGAGCAAAGAAAGACGAACAACAACATCCAGGGTTAAACAGAAACAGCACAAACGTTCAAAACCACAACGTAAAACACCACAAGATACAAAAACAAGCACAAGAGCAATGTAAATAAAGCACAGCGACAACTTAAATAAAACACAACAACAACAAAATCAATACACCTCAACCCAATGAATCGCAACAACTACGTTTATGAACGACAACAACACCAACTCTATTAAAAAGCACAGCAACCGCTCATTGACAACAATTACAACAACCCCAACGAAGCCATGGCAGCAGAAGCAGCAACAACAACGGCAGCAGGGGGACCAACAACAGACGCAACAACAACGACGACAGCGCATTCGCCCAGCGCATTCGCCGTCGCAGCCACAGTCGCAGTTGCCGGCCACGAGGTGTGGCGTCAACTGAGTCGGCTCCACTCGCGCGGCTCCTCTGCACGAATTTGGCGCTCGTCGTCGGCGGAATCAGTTCACGCGCGGCGCTCGCGGACGACGTAACGCGACGGCACCACCACGAGGAAATTTTGAAATTTCGAAAAAAATCAAATAAATAACTAAAATCCCAGAAGATAAGAAACGCAAAATGCAGCCTGTTGCAGCAACGACGACAACACATCGAAAGCCGCCGACCCGAGCCCGCTGCCTGCACCGCTTCTGGGCCGCGACGTGCGTCCTGTCGCTGCTGGGCTCGTCCTGGGCCGGCGTCCTGCCGCTGACGTTCATCAAGAGCAACGACGTCGTCGGCCCCACCAGCGGCAGCGACGAGACCTTCGCCCTCGCCCTCGAGTACCACCCGAACGGCACCTGGCTGCTGTCGCCGACGTCTCCGCCCCCATCGTCGTCGTCGTCGCCCTCTTCGCCCGCTGACGCCACGGCCATGGCTCAGAACGTGCTGCTGCTGAAGTCGGTGCTGGGCGCCATCAAGTTGGCCGGGCCCCTGATGCCGGCGCCCCCGCCGGACGGCACCGCGTCGCCGTCCACCCGACTGACCTTCAAGATCTACGGCGAGGGGGTGGAGCACAAGTTCCCGCCCTTCCTGGAGCGCGTCATCCAGCGGATCCAGTCCTACTTCTCGGTCTACAAATACACCGACACCTCGGCGGCGCGGCCCGTGCGCCAGCAGCAGCCGCAACAGGACGAGACCACGACGCCGCAGGTGGAGGGGACGACCTTGGCGGTGGCTGCGGCGCCGGAGGGCAGCGGCGACTACCCGGAGTTCATATCGATCGGCGAGAACGACGGCTTCATCACGGTGGGCGAGGACTGAACGGGGGCGGGAGGGATTTGAGGAGTTCATTCTGCATTCAAATATATTTATTTCATTCAAAATCAATTGCGAAATGTGTGCTTGTGAATAGGGAAAAACAGTCGGAGTTTGGCAGCGGCGACGCTTCCAAGGCCGATCGATCGAAAGCGACGAAAGCAAAAGTGAAGAATTCGTGCATTTCACGCGAACTTTTTCTCCTCGGTGTTTGCTTAATCTGTTATTGTTGATGATGTTTTTGTCAATTGATTGTTTTTTTTTTTCTTTTCGATTTCTGTATTTTCGGTGGTGTTGTTTTTGTTTTTCTTGTTCGTGTTTTTTTGTTGTTGGCGTTATTAATTCTTGCGCAAACATCAAGTGCCCACACCCGCTGCCACGAGACACCGCTCAACGCAACAAGTGGGCTCCGACGATGGCAACAACTACAAGCGTTGAACACCGAAGACTGGCGAAGAAAACGGAGAAGAAGAGGCAGAAGGAGAAGCAGCAGACGTGGATGTGGATCGCGCCCACTCGGCCGGGTCTCGCCCTTGTGTCCGGGGATCGGGATCGCCATCGGAATCGAGCTGTTTTGCATGCAGGCCGCGTCAAGTGAAGTGACACGAAACGGTCTGATGTGGTCATTTTTGCACAACTCGGGGAATCGGGGCGAGCGATAGTTGTGGGGATTTCCGAAGGTTTAAACAAAATAGTTTTCTTTCAATTTTCTGCCCAAACGCGAGTGAAGAGAGGATGCAAGTTCGTTGCCTAAGTCTTTCGTTTGCTTGTGCAGCAGAGGAGGGCGGGAGGCAGGGAAAACATAAAGAAGAAGAAGAAGAAGTAGAAGAAGAAGAAAACACAGTCG
This sequence comes from Coelopa pilipes, assembly GCA_947389925.1. Taxonomy (NCBI): domain Eukaryota; kingdom Metazoa; phylum Arthropoda; class Insecta; order Diptera; family Coelopidae; genus Coelopa; species Coelopa pilipes. The sequence goes on along the minus strand of OX376699.1, from coordinate 37,987,566 downwards.
CCTCTTACATTTTACATTCAGTTTATTTATTTTTTTGTTTTTTATTTCACTTATTGTTCTGTACTTTTTATGGTAATGATTAATAATGAACGATGATTGTCTTGATGATGACGATGAAGACGTGGACGACCAGGACGATCGCGAGGACATCGCGGTGGACAGTGCTGTTGTTGCTGTTGTTGTTATTCTGATGACGGTGATAATTGTGAATGTGATTACGATTGTGATGTTAATGACGATGAACGATGAATGTGTGAATGCATGATGTTATGTTCTTGTGTTGTTGTTGTTGTTTTTTTTCTGGTTTTTGTATGTTGTGTTTGTTTATGTTTTTCTTGTTGTTGTTGTGATCGTGCAAAAGCCGGTTAGTTGCGGAAAAATCGGTGTTAGTTTCAGTTCAGTTCAGCTCAGTTCGATTGACGTCGCTCCAGACCTCGTTTGCAGGGGTGAGTGCGCGAGTGTGCATGCCGGTGTGTGTGTGTGTGTTAGTGCTTAGGGACATGTGTTCGTGTCAGTGTGGGTGAGTTAAAAGATTATCGGCTTCTGCTCCTGATCCTGTTTTTTGTCCTGTTCCTTTTCCTGCTTCTTCTCCGGCTGCTTTTCCTGCTTCTTCTCGTCTTCCTTAGGAAGCTCTGCAGCCAGGTTCTTGCCCTGCTCCTTCTTCTTCTCCTCCTTCTTCTCCTCCTCCTTTTTCTCCTTCTTCTCCTTCTTCTTCTCTCCCTTCTCTTCGGCTTGAGCCTGCGGCTGCTCCGCCTCCAGAATCTGGGGCCCGTCCTCGGCTGCTGCTGCCCGGACCGCCTCCAAGACCCGACGCTTGCCGACGACGCCTCTCAATTCGTCCTTCGGCAGCTGCGGCTTCTTCGGCTCCTCGGCCTCGGCCTGCTTCTGATCCTCTTCCGATTCCTTTTTCTGATCCAGGCCCTTGGCCAGTTCCTTTTTGTGATCCAGGCCCTTGGCCAGTTCCTTTTTGTGATCCAGGCCCTTGGCCAGTTCCTCGCTGTCGACGTGCACGTGCAGAGCCTCCGGCTTGGGCGCATCCGGGATGGGCAGGGCGACGGTGGGCAGGGCCGCGTTAGCGTGCTCGAGGCTGCGGGCGCGGATCAGCGGATGGGCGGCGGGCGCGACGAACACGGGGCCGAGGGCCGAGGGCGAGGGCACGAGGTCGATGATCTGGGGCAGGGGCAGCGCGGCCGGGGGCAGGGGCGACGCGGCCGGGGCCAGCGCGTACAGGTTGTGGCCGTCGCTCACCAGCTGAGCCGCCGGCGACGCGGTGGCGATGGCGGTCGGCAACAACTGGAGGCTCTTCGCGGTCCAAGGGAAGAGGGCGGCGCCCTGCGATGCCGCACTTGCAGCCTCAGAGGCCGTAATTGCCGCTTGCTCAGCCGCCGAGGTCCCGGCCTGGATGCCCGACTGGATGATCTGGACGATCTGCTCGATGCCGATGGTGCTGTTGCTCTGGCGGCCGGCTGCGGCGGAGGCGGTGGCGGCCACGGCCGAGGCCGGGTAGTAGACGACGGTCTCCTCGGCCTTGCCGGGCGTGACGAGGCGCGCCACCGGCGCCAGGTGGTGGACGAAGGATGCCGGCGACGACTCGAACTTGGCCGCCGGCTCCAGGTGGACCTGAGCCTGGGGCGTCACGATCACGATGTGCGGGGCGACGTCGCCGGCACCGACCGGGACCCCGACGCCGGCGGACGGCGAGGCCGAGGCGGAGGGCGAGGGCACGGCGGCCGGCTTGGCCCAGGCGGCGTGGGCCAGCAGCGAGAAGAACAGGAAGTGATGCAGCATCTGCGGGAGAAAGAGAAGGAGTCACAAGAGGAACACAGGAAAGGGACGGCGGTGAAGAATGAAAGAATGAAAAACAAAAATGCTCGGCTCGGCTTCGTTTCCTCTGTCGGTCTTTTGTTTCAATTTCCCCTCAGGTGGGGAATTTTTTGCATTATTTTTTGTTTTTTCTGTTCGTATCTCTTGGGTCTCCTGTAATTTGAGTCGTCCGTTTCATGGACACGGCAGCTGCCGACGGCAGCAACATTTTATGCCTCGACAGGTTGGAGCCCATCCGCCCGGGACTGCGCAGCGCCAAACAGGATCCCGCACCGGCGATGGGGAGGGGCGGGCAGCAAACTGGAAAACTGACCAGTTTATTTATAGTCGCGACACTCGCTGCATTTTAGATCGGCCGGGCCGAAGAACACGGATGGAGCTTCCCGAGAAACGTCCGTCCGTCCCTCGTGCAGTGGCAGGGTCGAGGAAGAGCCCGAGCCAACTACGATGACAACGACGACGACGGCGTCGACGACGAGGCGATGACGGTGGAGAAGAAGAAGGATATCAACCGGTTCTGGAGGTTTGTCGTTTATCGACTTTGAAATCGACTTTTCAGGTCGCATCGGACGCGGACGTGGAGGCGGTCGAGGCGGTTCTGTTGGCAACGCTGGCGAAGCCGAAGCCGAAGCCGCATCTGTTCGACTGCGGGCAACAACAATCGCAAACCCATTGAGTGAGGTCAGGAAGGGAGGCAGCTGCGATGGACAGACGGACCGACAGACGGACCGACAGACCTGACGTTAACGGTCACAAAGATCGGCTTTTTCCTCTTGATTTCGCAAAACAAAAGAGAACAAAAGACTCAAAGTTTTAGCTTGGGGACTCAGTCTTAGTGATCATCTTGATAATCTGTTCATTGGTCGGTCGAACTATAAACATCGCCCTTTTCATATTTAATTTTATTAATTTATTTAACTATTCCTATGTTGTTTTCATACTGAAACCTCAATCTAACCCTCAAAACTATATAAAGATATTTTTTATATTTTTATTTAATATTGATTGAATCTATGCTGGAAGACATTGAGAGTATTGAAAAGATTTTAACTAAAGTCGTAAGGATTCGATTCCTAGATTCCATGATAGATCTCTGTGAACCCTGCCATTTTTCCCATGTGTGAATTTATGGAATTTAAATTATATTAATTATAAAATATCATCTTCGAATCGAAAGAAAGAAAGAGGAAGCAAACCTCACAGTTCTGACCTGTGATCTGTGTGGAACCAGAAAATCAAAAGACTCAGAAAGAGAACTTGATACAATGTTCAGTACACGTGCATAGGCCGTAAAATAAGTGAACTTTATCGAGTGAAGGAGAAATGTTTATGAACATTTCTATGTCAAATACGTCGTTAAAACAAAACTCGTTTCCGTTGGAACAGAATTTCTGAAGCCTCCCCCAGCCCCCTCCTCACTTACCTTGTTGTCTTGTGCACGAAGTTTCACTCGCGTACTCTAAATCTAGATTTCAGTCTTCAGTTCACAAACTTATGAAGAAAAAGCAAACTAAAAAAATATCACAACGAAACCGGAAGGAAAATCGTGCTCAGTCTTGACTCGGCAGCCACTCGCAGGAAACTGTGGCCTGACGCCGCCGTTGATGCCCTTTTATAACATTGCAAATGGTGGTGGAAGAAGCAGCCAGAGTAGCCGATGTCGATGCCGAAGCCAGGGGCAACAACAAAACAGCATCGGTGCAGCATCAGGCTCAAATGGGGTTCTAGGCTAAAAATAAATGTGGCAGCAACAGGAACATCAGCCAATGCAATGGTTGAAGGCAGCAATAAATACAATAACAAAGCTGGCAAAAATAACGAACGAACGAACGAATTGAATGCAACATCATCAGCACATCCGAACTTCCAATAGATGTCTCGAATAGCTGGCAGAATCTGCTTCATGCATTTGCCTCCAGTTGTGGTTGTTTTCACTCGTGTTGTTGCTGCTGTCGTTCTCGGCTATCATGATGCGGTTGTTGCTGTTGTTTGTGGCAATCATGCTGTTGTAGTTGGGTTTTACGTTGTTGTTCTTATTGTATCCCCTCATCGAGCGCTGGCAAAGATGGAGCACGGTCAAGCCTCACTTTTCCAGTGCTTAGTTAAGTGTAAAAGAGTAGTTGCTGGTATTAATGTGGTTGATGTTGTTGTTGGTGCTGGTTTTGTTGTTAGTGTTGTTTTAATGTTGTCGTTTTTATTGTTTTGATGTTGTTATTAATGTTGTTGTTGATGTTGGTGTATGGTGTTGTTCCTGTTCTTGTTGGTGTTGCTTTATCATTGTAGTGCTGGTTGTTGTCGCTTCTAAAGTTGCAATTCTCTGATTTGCGTTGTTGGTTTGCCTAGGATTTTCTTCATCTTCTTCTTCTCCCAATGATTCGCCTGTCATTTGTTTAAAGCTCCACCAGCAATTCATTTCATTTCATGCCCATCTCATCTCGCATCATGTCATTTCTCATGAGCGAGTTCATCAATTTGACACATTTTAAATTTAGACTCTGATCTCGGACTCAGGGAATTATCTGGATTTTGTTAGTGTTTCCCCTTATGAAAAGTTCTAGCCTTTCATTTCTAGTCTTGTAGAACGATCGGTTCAAGGACGAAACCCAGGTTCACAAAGGATATATATTTATAGACAAGACATTTTTTACTTGAAGGAAAAAATTATGGAACTATTCTTTTTTTCATAGTTTTAATTGTCGCTGGATTTGGTAATTGTTGTTTTGTGTTTTTTTTTTTTTTTTTTTGTTTATGTTGCATTGCCTTGTCGACGATAAACTCAAACATAAACAATATGAAATCATAATATATATAGACATATTATGGCAATGCCTAAAATTATGCTACGGTATTTTGCGTATCCAGTCTTCAGATGGATTTTCGTGTGAGCCAACGCTTATACAAACGTATTGTTCTTCGTTTTGACATTGTTTATTTCTATTATTGCCTTACAAAAGTACAAAAATATAACTTATAAGTGTGTGATATTTTCCAATTATAATTATTCTCTTGTTGTTCAAAATATTTTATAGCCATTAAAAAACTAATGAATCAGAAGAGCAAAACATAAAATTCCACCTTTCTACAAAACCAAAGTCAAAAATTTTGAGTTATTTTAATTTTATTTTATTAAATCGATAGATTATCATATGAAGTATAAAAAAGTCAAAAAATACTGGTCCCTTACACTAGGCTCTCGAACTGGGCACCGAAAGTCGAGAGATCAGGTGAAGAATCGTCTGCTCATCCTCATCTGAACGCCTTCCGATGACCGATGCCCGCCTTAAAAGATGTAAAAGGCCTGTCCGTCGGGGGAGCGAACAGCGAACTTGGTGATGGGTTTGAAGACCTTCTGTGGAGCGGAGGCGGAGGCAGTGGCGACGTCGGCGGACTTGGTGTTGGCCTTGCGGATCCCCTGGCTGGGTCCCTGATGGGATGCAACAGCGCGAACGGAGGCGGCGACCGGGGCCGTGGCGTCCTCGGCGATGGCCACCTTCCACTTGCTGATGAAGTCGTACGAGGAGGATGCGGAGTCTGCCTTCTTGCCCTTCGAGGGGGCCCGGCGCAGGGAGTGCGAGGCGGCGCCACGGGTGCGAACGTTGGCCAAGTCGCTGTAGTCCTCGCTGTAGTCGTCGTCGACGTAGGCCGCGGGACGGCGGTGGGCGAGGCGATGGGGCCGAGAGCCCTTGATGACCAGCTTGTTGCTGCTCGGCAACGAGACGCTGAAGGCGGCGGCCTCCTCGGGAGAGACGCCCGCAATTGCGGTGGCCTTGGGCGAGGACACGGCCAGGCCGTTGCGGCCCGACAGCGCCACCGCGTTCGGCTTGGAGGAGGCGACTCCGCCCTCGCCGGCGATTGAGAGGCCTGGAGGAGAAAATAAAAATCAATTAATTTTACCATTCAACTGGTCGCCTGTTGGTCAGCTCCACACGCACCCACTGGCTTGGCCTCGGCCACGGAGGCGTCCTTCTTGGGCGCCGACACGGCCACGCTGTCCGACACGTCCTCGTAGGGGTCCTCGGAGTTGGGCGGCAGCAGCTCCTCCTCCGTGAACTGCTGCTCGTACTCCTGCTGGTCGACGACCGGCTGCTGGTCCTGCGTGTCGGGTACGAACTGCTGGTTGTCGGGCTCCCGATGGTGATCCTGCTGATGCTCCTGCTGTTGGACTTCCTCGCCCTTCTGCTCGCCCATCGGTTGCTGCTGCTTCTCGTCGCTGCCCGCCAGCGGCAGGAGTGGCTGCTTCTGGGGCATCGCGAAGCCCGGCTGCAGCAGCATCCCGAAGTCCTTGATCTGGCCGGACAGCTGGAGCTGGGCCAGGTTCTGGGCGGCCTGGCCGAGCTCGATCAGACTGTCGGCGTAGACCTTGTTGTCGGCCTCGCTGAAGGAGCCCTTGCGCTTGGCCATCTCCTGGATGGCCACCAGCCGGGCGGCCGCCAACTGGATGCGATTGAAGTCCTGCTCGTACGAGCGCGACGCCCGCGCCTCGCTCACCTCGATGTCGGGCGCGATCTGCGGCCGCACGGCGGTGGCGGGCCCCTTGGACACGATGTAGGTGTTGACGGTGCCGTCGTCCTGGTGCTCGACCTGCAGGTACTGGCCCTTCAGGCCGCCGTAGAAGGGGAGCGAGCTCGGCTCCACGAACAGGTCGGAGTCTATGGATCTATGTCTACGGTACGATGGTGGTGCGGTGCAGTTGGTGGTGGTGATTGGTTGGGCGGGAGAGGCAGGTGGAGGGGTCGATTAAATTTACAACATCACAAATAAACATAACGGAGCTTGGAACTACTATTTTCAACGGAAGGGAAGCTAGTGTATGAATCTAGGAAATCTAAGAGTATGAGTAGCGATGGTGGAGCAGCGGAAAAAGGAGAATTCGGAAATACTGAACATTATGCCTTCTACTTTAAGAGAGAAAAAGAGACAGAGAGAAGAGGAAGTGGGGAAGTGGAAGTGGAAGAGAATAAGAGGAATTAATACGGAGTTGAGAATCAGTAACTAGACAAATAAAAGATGTCACGAAGTAACTACATATGTAAACTACAAATACTTTGCCTCAGGAAACCTCTTTAAGTACACTTTTAATGGTGCACAATGAATGAGGAATGGAAGTAGATGTGGTGAAGAACTACATGAAAATAGCGACGGCCACCCTCGCCATAAGTGCGGAAGCTCTTTGTACAATTGCCTTCGATTTGACTTTATTTACAGCATCTGAAACTCTTAATACAATATACGTGATTCTAACTACTAGGTATTTGGCGCGAGTCTCGAGATCGAGTTCCGTCTAGCGCCGACGATTGAGCAGGTCCAGCTCCAGGTCGGCCTGGGCGTGCGCCTTGCCGCCGACGCCCGCGATGGCCACCGACTCCGGGTTGAAGTAGACGTTCGTCGGCACGCCCCGCTTGAGGACCGCCCGCGAGATTGGCGTCGAGATCGCCGTCCCTCCGTTGCCGACCACGGCCTTCGAGTGCGGCTCGAGGATCAGCGCCGCTGGGGGGCGGCCGACGGCGACGCCGCGCGTGAAGTAGGGCAGGAAGTACGTGCCGAAGGGAATCTGCGGAATCGCGCCCTTCGTCGCCGTCCTGCCGGTGGCCTCGACCTTCACGTTCGATCGGTTCGACGACGACGACGCCTTCGTCTTCGACTTCTTCGCCTTCTTCAGCTTCGCCGCCGTCGCCGGCTTGGCCTGGACCTTGGCGGGAATCGGGGCCGCCGCCGCCACCGCCGCCTTCGTGGGCGTCTTCGGCGTCTGAACCACCTTCGCCGCCGGCACCGGCTCCGAGCTGACCGTCGAGAAGACGTGTCTGCCCGGCACCCGCACGACCTCCTCGATCACGTACCGCGGATTGATTTTCCGCACGGCGGCCAACAGACCCTGATCACTGAGCAAATCCCCGCCTCCAACGGTCGACTCGACCTCGCTTTGAGTTTTCACCGCAGCCTCCGTCTCCAGCTGTAGCTTCGAGGGCTCGGCCTGGAGCTTGTCGGGCTTCGCCGTCGTCGGTTCGCGGTTCTTCTTGCGCGGAGCTCGCTCCGTTGTGGTGGTCGTGGTGGTGCCGGGCGTGGCAGGGGCGGTGGGAGCGACGGGAGCCACGGGCAGCACGGCCGAGGGAAGCGCGTGGTAGGCGGGCGTGTAGACGAGGTTGGGGTGAGGCCAGTAGGAGAACGGGTTGGGTTGCAGGAACTGGGCCGAGGGCGACAGCGGTTGGAGCGGTTGGAACGGGAAGGTCTGGAGCGGTTGGAATTGGGGCGTGGGCAAGTGGAGCACTTGGAGCTGCGATGTCGATGACTGGAGTTGATTCTGGTCCTTGGGGGTCTGCAAGAGTTTGGCCGTGGTCGAAACCTCGCCTTGTGCAGATCCACGTACGAGCTTTTGTTGCTCTAATTTCTGATGTTTCTCTAGATTTTGCTGTTCCTTCAGTTCAAGCTGTTGCTCTAATTTTTGGTCTAGTTTTTGCTGGTGTTGCACGAGTTTCTGCACTTGCTCCATTTCTGGTCGTGGTTTTTGCGCTTCGATTCGTGGAGTCTCCTGCTGCGTTTGCTGTTGACTTGTTGTTGTGCCCGCCAACAACCCCACGAGAGGATTCGGGCGCCGCGGCCACGCTTGGATGCTGGTCGTCTGCCAACTTTGTTTTTGTCGTCATTGCACGATCGTTGGACGATGATGAGTGATCGATGGCGTCGGCGTTGGTCGACGTTGGACGATGGGCGTATAACGATGATCGATGAACGATGGAAGATGGGGGGAGAGGAAAAGCATTGAATGAATATATTTACATATTTACAGACGCAGTCGATCTAGTATGACTTGCTATATGGGTTAGCTGTGGAGTTTTCCCGCTTGGGATTCTCGGTTAGATGGTGCCGGGGGGTTTAGTAACCGACATAAACTGGTTATTCTCATCTCTAAGAGATGGGGTCCGTCTGTACCAAGGATGGGTTCTTATACACATATGAAGGTTATACACATGGACGTTAGTTAGTCACAGTTAGTTGCACATATGGGAAAATTAATCACAATTGGTTTAAACACAGAACTTATCGCTACATTATATACTACATTTTACACCAGGTATATGTACAATTTGATTTAAATTTTCAACTTCAATTTTCAATTAATTTGCATTTTCAATTTCCATTTTCATTACAATTGGAATTGAATGAAAAGTGGAAAATTTCTTGAAACTCTCCCCAGCTCAACTCAAAAATGATTTCTTCGAAACTATTAAAACTTTAATCATTTCCTAGGGCTCTTTAATACACACTAAACGATATTAAGAGGCGAACAGTATTTAAACAATATAAATATTCAAACAATATCAATACTATATCAATATCAACATTAAACAAATAGCAATATTAAAGTAATATAAGTATTCAAACAATAATTTGACAATATCAGTTTTCAAGCTTCGATATTTAGACAATATCAACATTAGCATAAATATTAAAATATTATTAATGAATTCGTTAAATACAGGAGTAAAAAATTGACTAAACTTAATTAAATTATATTATATTAAATTAATTTTGGTTAATACTACAACAATGTGCTACAGTCAATGATCGCGAGACGTTCCCGGGAAGGTCTCGGTACAGTCGCGGGACGATCGCACAACGATCTCGGGACAGTCCCGGGACGATTTCGAGACGATCTCTAAACTAGCTCTAGATCTCGACGGCCGTCCCTGTGCCGGGGGCGTAGTAGACGGTCGGCCCGGTGGCCACGATCTTGCCCTCGCGCGGGAAGCTCTGCGCTCCCAGGTTCGTGCGCTCGAGGGCGTCCTTGAGGTCGACGTCGGCCGGGATGGCGATCACCTTGGCGCCGGGGCCGGCGATGGTCAGGCTGCGCGGATGGGTCAGGGCGTAGCCGCCGGGCCCGACGATCGCCGTTCCGCCGCTGCCGGCGGTGGCGACGCCGCCGGGGCCCGCGATCGCGATGCCGCCCTTGCGCACCTTCAGCCGCTGGATGATGATCCCGCCCTGCTTGAGCGCCTCCTGCTGTATGGCCTCCTGCTTCTTGTGGTGATGGCCCAGGATGTGCTTCTGCTCCTGGTCCTCGGAGGCCCCGCTGTCGCCCTCCTCCTCCTCGGCGGCACTGTTGCTCGCCTCCTCGTCGTCCCACCGGTAGTCCTGGTTGTTGTTGTGGTGGTTCTGGTTATTGTAGTGATTGTGATTGTTGTAGTTGTTGTTGTCGTTGTACGCGCTCGACTGGTAGAAGGGCTGCGGCAGGAAGGGCTGAGCCGCGAAGATCGTCTTCTGGGGGATCTGCAGCGGGACGGTCTGCAGGGCGGGGGCCTCGACGGCCGTCGTCGTGGCCACCGGGTCCGGCTTCGGCTCCTGGCGGAAGGGGAACTTGAAGATGTTCTGGAAGGCCAACTTGATCGCGTTGTTGTTGGCCGTGTTGTTGTCCCGGTCGTTGGCGTTGGCGTTGTTGTTGTTGTTGTTGAAGAGATTATTGTTCAAGAGGTTGTTGTTCAGGAGGTTGTTGTTGAACAGATTGCCATTGAAGAGGCCATTGTTCGGGAGTTTGTTATTGTTGTTATTGCTGTTGCCATTGTTGTTGCCACTGGGGTTGCTGCCGACGGCTCCTTGACCTTGTCCCTGTCCCTGGCCCTGCCCCTGGTTGTTGTTGCTGCTTCCAACATTCCCATTCGTGTTGACGGCGATCGGGGGCGGCGTGATTTTAACGACGGACGAGGTGGTCGAGAAGGCGCCGCCACCGCCGCCTCCGGGCCGCTGCTGCACGGCCAACGCCTGGACGCTGGTCTCCTTCTCCCGATTGGGCTTCGCCGGGACGATGCGCTTGCGCACGACCTGTGTCGTCGTCGAGGAGTTCGTGGTCGACCCGTTGGCGTTGGTCGTCGTCGTCGCGGTCGCCTGGACCTTGAACGGCCGCAGCGCCAGCTTCTCCTCGCGCGAATTCGAGCCCGACTCCAGCGAGGGCTTCTTCGAGTTGACGACAATCGTCGATCCTTTCGATCCAGTTGTCGTTGTTCCCTTTGTTCCCGTTGCGTTCGAGACCGACCCCGACTTCGATGCCGAGTCCTCGCTGAGTGCCAGCTCGCGTGGCAGGAAGAACAGGTGATACTTGGGCGTCGACTTCGCCGGCTTCGGCGCCCTCGTCTTGTCGCCCGTCGGTTTCGACTTGGCCTTGGCCTTGCCGTAGAAATGGTCGATGTCGCCGACGATTTTGTAGCCCTTCACGCGGTACTCGGCCGCACTGGGCGCGTGCTGTCGCAGGTACTCCTCCTTGTTGAGCCGGTAGAGGCGGACAGGGATAACGAAGTGCGTCGGCAGCTGCTGCTGCTCGTGGGCGTTTTGGGGCGTCGGCACCTGGACGTGGTTGGGGCGGTAGAAGAACTGCATGGGCCTCGAGGTCTGTACCGTGGCCTGGGTAGCGGTGTGGCCGTGGGTCGAGCTTAGAGGAGGTTTTTGGGTCTGGCTTTGGGCCTTTTGACTCTTAGTCGGGACTTGAACCTGACTTGGAGCTGGACTTTGAGAAGAGGTTTGAGAATGAGTTTGAGAGTGGGTTTGCGTCTGAGATTGACTTTGAGTTTGGATCTGAGTCCGATTCTGATTTTGTCCCTTCGCCTCGGTGGCGGACGCGAGCTTCGATCGCTTGGTCGGCGGCAAATTGTAGTTCAACGCCTGACCCCGAGTGCGATCGTAGTCGACCGATCGGATCGACGGCACCAGGATGGTCTCGCCATTGCTGCCGGCCATCTGGTGGTTCTGCGCGTGGAACGGATGGTACGCGGGCTTCGGGAACAGGTACTGCGAGGAGTCCAATATCGGGGGCAGCTTCGGCTGCTCGGGCTGTTTCCGCCGGTAGCCGAGGGCCTGATTGATCTTCTCGATCTCTTCGAGAATTCGCTTGGCCTCCTCGTGTTTCGTGTCCGCGGCGACGGTCGCGCTCGGCTCGGGACGAGGAGTTTCGTCGTCGGGGAATTTCACCAGTTTTTGTTTCACAATTCTGTAAGCAAAATATTGAAGCCATGTTTGAGGGTCTTTCGCATGTCATTTTTCAATTGTTTTTTTTTTTTAAATTTTACTTTCACTTTTTAGTCGTTTCTGAAGTAAGTTGGGAAGGTGTTGGTGAGGTGTGAGGTTGGTGAGGGTGTTGGTGAAATTATTAATCTGTATGGCACCCATTCAGAAGATGGGGGGGGGGGGGGTCTCAGGCTGTTAAGAACACGGTTCAAGGGTCTCCCACGACTGGTCGAAAGAGGAAGATTAATTTGGTTAACGTGTATGTGTGCATGGATGGATGCATTTGTGTGCGTTTCCCAACGTACTCATGACATTTGCGCTTTCCAGACCCTCTTGATGGCTCTGTGGAGGACCCTTCGAGAGGTCCTTCATTCAAAGACCCCCTGACGGAGCCTTCGTGGACCTCCCTTGGATCACTTGGGGATCTCGATTCGTGGTTTCATTCATTCTAATTCTGCTATGGCTAACATGCATTCTGGGTTAGGATTGTTTAGAGACAGTGAGTGAGAGAAAAACACAAAAACAGATACAGGCAAAAGAGGGGGCGGATAGAGAGTAAAAGAGAGAGATAAAGGGAGAGTGCGAGAGAGAGAAAATATTCAGAGGTCGAGAGACGCAAGCGCAAGCTTCGATGCATGTTAGTTTTCCATTCGGGTGTGGGAAGAGATTTTTTGTTATCGTTATTTTGTTTCATATTTTTATTATTTTCTTCCTTTCATTTTTTTCGATTTTTATATCGATTGATTTTTTAAATTTTTGCTTTCATCAGTGTTGGAATTTCTGATTCTGTTGTTGTAATCGTTAAATTTCTTCTTGTTTTCGTTTCCTTTTGTTATTTTCGTTTTAATTATTTTCGTTTTGTTATTCTTCTGATTGTTATTTTCGTTATGTCTGTTTTCGCTATGGCTATGGTTAATAAAGTTGTTGTTGTTGTTGTACTCACTCGACAATCGCATCGTTGGCATCTGTGGGCTTGGCATCGATCGCGGCCAGCAGAGCGGCCAAAAGTAACGGCTGTAAATAAGGAATTAAACGGTATTAATCAGTGAATGCGGCGGGAAGGAGCTGGCGAAAGGAGAGAGAAAGAGAGGGTCAGGTGGAGAAAAAGAGGGAGAGAGGAATCAGAACCACGCGACCGGCCGTTGTCGAGAACCGATTCACGCTAATCTGCCATTTGCATGCCAACAGAAGTTATGTAAGTTCATAAATAAACACCAAGGCTAATGATCTTTTAGAACTTGAATATTTTGTATCTTTCATTCAAGAAATATCTTAAGATAACCCATGCAAAGGTCCATAAATCAAAGTATAGAATAGAATGGAATTTTGATAGATTATAGCAAATATTTGTAGTTGAACGAATTTTTAAATCTTCTATATAATAGTAAGTAAAATATATTGGAAAAGTCGGACCCAATAAAAACATATATAAATGAAAGTATATCTATATATAAAGAATATAAAAATAAAATATATACTCCAAAAATTTAACTCCACAAAAATTAGAACAAATAAATTGTGAGTATTAAAAATTGCAGTAAAAAAGAGAATTTTTCACACAAAAAATATAAAATATTATATAAATTACTATAAATTATCGGATCAAAATCAGTCATTTCAAGAATTCACAAAAAAAATAAAAATATAGAACTAAATAATTGTAAAATAGTTTATCCAGAAAAATGTTGAAAATTCAAATTTCAAATGAGAGAAATTTTTGTTTTTGACATGTACAAAAAATATAAATAAAGCAAATGATTATACATTATTGAAAAATATTAACGCAATTTTTCTGGTTAATAAAACAACACATCCTTTACAAGCAAACCTTATCTCCAAGATATTTCTGAGTATGTCTATCATGATTGAACTTCTGGAGAAAAATGGCTATAATCCATAGAGATCATCTGCTTGAAGACCCTGCCGCTGGGCCGCAACTGGCTCAAGGCGGGCGTATCGGGGTGGAGAAGGAATGAATGACATAAGAGAATGCCTGAGGCGCCATCTTCCCCCTCATCTCTTTCCGGAACTGGACAGGACCGAACCGAAGCGAGCTCTCGAACATGTTTCGGGATTCTCGTTTGAAATTCTCGCTGCTCGGGCTACCGTCGGGGCAGCAGTGGACGGACCGACCGACGGACCGACGTGTCTGAGAAATGCGGCCAAGTGTTTCGAAAATGTTTGCATTTCTCTTATTTCGATTTCATCTTTTTATTATGATTGTTTTGATGATCAATTTATGCTTATGAGGAGCGACGAGAGCGATTAAGCGATATCTGTCCGAGAGATGAAAGAAATCTGGGCAGAGTCTGTCTGTCCATCTGTCCGTCGGTCGGTTTGGGCCGTGCGAAGAACGTGATCTGGGCTCGTCCGGGATGATGGACTTCGGTTGGGACGAAACACCGCCGGCTACCTGATGGAATGCGGGCCAGAACAAGTAGAGGTAGAAGAAGAAGACGCTCCAGACACAAGAACGAGGTGAGAAAGCGAGAAATATTCCGGATTTGCATTTCTCACAACGGCGACACTCACAGACTCTCACAAAGCCAGACCAACATTTCCCGACAGTGGGACGAACACACAATTGGACGAGATGAAAAGTGACTATGACTACGTTTCGAAACACCCATATTCATGGAGCGAATGAAATTGCCAATAAATCAATTCGTTCTCGGAACCAAAAACTTTCTCCCCTCATCTCGTTCGACTCGTCCACGCTTCGTCCCACCGTCCGAAGAGTTGGGCGCCCAAGGCATGGGTTGGGGTCGTGGCCATCGAGCGATCGATCGATATGCAAATGCGAGAAGGCTTCGAAACGGTGTCAGCGATCCGATCGTGCGCGGAGATTATGACGAGATTATGAAATATTTTCGTGGCAACGGAAAGTGGTCCAGAACCACGAGCGAGAACCAACCACGGTCGAATGTAGGAGAAGAAAGTCCACAAAACGTCGTGAATCATAAAAGGTCGGCGGAGGAGAAGCAACAAAATCAATTTTAAAATTTTGAATATTAAAAATGTTTCTATAAATTCCAAAGTGGAATTTATCCAAATTTCAACATCAATACAAAATATTAATTTTTCTACTACGGCCTAAATAAGATGGAATAATTTTTAGTGTAAAATAACTATTTAATATAAATAAAAAATGATATATAAATACAAAATATGAAAAAATACCAAATAAATAATAATTGAAATGCTAAAAAATGTAATTTATTCAGATTTATCAGATTTATTCAAAAATCCCATCAATAAATTTGTTTAAGAACGAAATCAACCCACCTAAGCAAACATCAATAAATGTTAGCATTGTTGTTGACTCTGCAATTGGCTCCACTGTGCGTTCTAATTAGCAAGGTAAACATTGGAACCGCTATCAGAAGGAAGCGGAGAGAAGAAGGAGGGGCCAGGTAAGAACAGATGGTAAATGAAAGAAAAGCAAACAGTGACATCGTTTGGCGAACCGTGAGTGAAGGGCGAGTGAGAGGAATACGGGGCTCGAGAGGTGACAGCGAGACCGTGACAAGGAGGAGACCGTGACAAGGAAAGACCATGACAAAGAGGGAAAAAATCCCCGAGAATGACGAGAAGAAAAGAAGACGAGAAGAGGCTAAGAAGGGAAGCCAAAGGCTGAGTGACAAGAGCCAAACAAATGCAAGCCTAATCGTGCAAATCGCCGAAAACTCAGCAACAACAAATGCAGACTAAACGATAGCCAATTGTCATTGATTGATAATGCGACACCAACAGCCAATAAAATCGAGCAACAACAACAAGAACATGAACAAGAACAAATCGAAATCGGGGACGAAATCGGAGTCAAAATCGGAAACAAAATCGGACTGAAATCAAAGTCGGCTTCGGACAGACTCGACATCAATGTCGGATTCGGATTCGAATTCGTTGTCGAAGTCAACGAACTCTCAAATACAACAACAGCAGCTTGGCGCGCGTCGTCTGGGGAGATAAAACCCCCCGATCCCCCCGGCTCCTCCCCTTCTTCTTGGCCCGCCGATATCACCGACAGCAAATCTATTCAAATGACTTTCAGAAGCGTCTGTTGAACTCGCCAGCGAGCGCTGGACACTTTTATTGGCCAACAACAACAACAACCACGACAACGACAACAGTCCGAACGATTTGTGTGAATGAATTCCGAAGTGCTTTCCAAGCGATGACTGCGACGACTTCTCGCCCGGAGAGGTCTAGCGGAAGGATTCGGGGGTTCCTCGATTGGCATGAGAGTCACGTGGAATGCACTTGGCGCGAACAAGGGAACAATATTAATAATCGGGGACCCTCATGAAAGCCTCCCCGCGCCCTCGTGGGGTCTCGCAACAGGTGACGGTGAGCCTGAAGAACGACCTGGGGTCGGGGTGGTCAAAGGAAGGCTCTTGACCACGAGCATTGACCAAACAAAAGCTTGGATGACGACGATGCCGGTGTTCGATTTCACATTTCATGTTGATTAGAGAAAGCCATTAATCTAGTCATGATTATGCGGGTCCTAGAAAAAAGAATTCGGTATTCAGATTTTTATATCGGTGTTTTAACACTAAAATCATTCGAATCGGTTATTTTTTGTCATCGGCGAAATACACAAATCGTCTGCATTAATTTATATTTTTACAATTCTCTAAGATGAGACATTCACTGAATTAGGGGACAAAATGAAATTCAAATATTTGCAAAATGAGATAAAAGACATTCTCTTGACGTGAGGTAAGAAGTTCAATTTGAGAAAGTATAGAATTTTTATTTAAATAAATAAATTTATTTGAGATATGAAATTTTATTCTAAATAGAACAATAATTTTTTAATTGTCAAATTTTAATTTAAATACCACATTTTTTAAACATTTGTTTAATATAAGGGTTGGTTCTAAGTACACATATTTAATTTAAAAATACACTTTGTTTTCAATATAAAATTTAAATTTAAATTAATTCAATTATTTTTTCCAATACAAGACCAGAAATTCTGGGAACAAACAAGTCATGTAAAATGGTATTCATAAACTTAAAAGTGTTCTTTTGGGTAGATGAGCGTGAAGGACCAGTTAGACTTGAAGAACATGGCCGAAATGTCGACCGAGGGGCCAGGATGGAGCTCTTGGGGCCCCTCGTTCCCTCGTCGAAAGTGAAGAAAACGCCGAGGCGAGGTCGTCGGATCGTCGGCGAGAGCCGTGGGGGGCGGGGAATCAAACTTGACCCACTGCCTAGTACGGCACTAAGCGGTGCTCCAGTTATTTAAACGAGCCATTAAATGCGCCCACTTCGCCACCTCCCGACCCGCGCTGCATGCCAAGTACCGCCTTACGTCGAAGGGTCCGGACACGGCTTGCCAAATGACCATTTAATATGCGTGGAGGAAACGATTTTGTGATATTGGAATTTTGAACCAGCAAAAAATCCCAAAAAACAAGCCAACAACAAGGAATGGTCGATGTAAAATTTCAACCCGTCACGTCGTCACGTGCCAAATTTTTCGATTTTTTCTCCATTGCTATCTGTGTACTTTTAATTGTTTTTCTGCGAACCTTGTTAGGTATTTTTAATTACGCATATTGAATCGATAATTGGTTGAATAATTCCGATCATAATTCCAAAGTCTGCCGCCCATCGAGACGTTTAATCATCTCGACGTCTCTCTCGCATTGTCCGCTGCCGATCGTGACGCACGCTTTGCCGCTGCCGCCGCCTCTTTTGGCAGCCATGACGAATCGGCCAGGCCGGCACTCTTGGCCACACTTAGAAGCCGTCTTAGAACGTCTAAGGCTCGCACGACTTCCTCGTTGGCTCATCGGTGAGGCCAAATTCGGCAGGAATGCGGGAGCCAGGCTTGGTTTTACTTTCAGTCGCAGGAACGAACGAACGAACGAATGACTGAAGACAATGAGTTTCCAATTGGGCTGCGGATGTTCTTTTGGAGCGAGGTCGGTCGGGCGTCCTGCAGCCGGTTCCACAGCGGGCTGGGCCATCGGAACGCCAGAGGCCACCCCTGGAATTGGGGAACGAGCGAGATTGAGCACGAGTCCCACTGCCACGATTAGCAAATTGTGTGCGATTTGGTTTTCCTGCGTAATTAACAGTTCAATTTCCAATTTGCGGAGATTAAGACGGAGAAGGAGACGGCGTCCCCGGACCCCTGCAGCTGGGGAGACCGCGACACGCCGCGACGATGTCGACGAAATCAATTAAGTGAAAGTCCACAACTCATTAGCGAAGAACATTAAACAAAAGACTTCAGCAGCGAACTTCAACTTGGGTAGAAAAAACCTCGGTGGAAGCTGAGAAACTCGAAAACAACCCAAGGGGCAGTCGAGTTCATTTACGGCGATCGCGACTTATATCTATTAAATTATAATTTTTTTTTTCTGTTTAAGAAAATAGATTAATTCGCGAAACGGGAGAAACACTTGAAGACGAGGTGAAAATGTGACCCAAAATGCGATCGATGCTGATCTGGGACGTGATCAGCATCAACAGAAGTTCACATTTATCTTGTGTTTATCTTTCGGTCCGTTTCTTCTTCTCTCCCCTTTTTACTTGGTCTTTGCGTGGAATTTTAATCGAAAAAAAATGTGCGAAAAATGCTCGAGTGGTTCATGAGCGTTTCAAGAGAAAAAAATTACATGAATATTTTATAAATATATGTTCATTAACACCCCATTAAAGTCAACGAAATATTATTATTATTTATTTTTTCTGTGAAAATGTTTTAATTAAATTTTGAACATTTATAGATATTTTAAATGTTCAGAAATGTCAACTCAATGTTGACAAATTTTTATTTTTATTTTTTTATTATTATTATGTATTTATAGAAATTTTAAATGTTCAAAAATGTCAACTTAATATGAAAATAATATTATTGAAATAGTTATAATTGCCAATTAAGATATCTGTAATTTTTAACCGAATAATACGAGCCTATACTTAAATTTTTAATTCTCAATAATTTATCGTTTAAATCAAAGTAGTACGAAAATATGTCGAATAAAACATTTATTTAATACCAATTTTTAAATTGTCTTCCCAACCCAGTAATTAATTATTTAAAAAAGAAAAGGTGAACTTACGACAAACAGCTTCATTCCCGAATTTGAAACCTCGACTTTTGCAGCTGAGATTCCTTTAAAATTCCTTCGAACGACTTGCACTGCGACAAGAACAACAACAATAAATTTCACTGAGCACCACAACTTTCGACACTTGTTCTGTTTTCAAAATCCTTTTAAACTTTGTATCTCTCTTTCACTTTTGTCCACACAAAATTCAATAAAATTCACTGGAATTGAATTCTTATTTTTCGTGGTCGAAAACACTTCGAGCAGAAGAAGAAGTCGCAAAGAACCAGCCAGCTCTGGCCTGTGGCTGGCGGTGGTGACGGGGTTGACGGTGGATGATGAGGAGCAGCAGCAGCAGCGAAACCAACTTGACGACGTCTTCAGACAGACTGCGATGTGGGGCGCCGCAGACGTCAGTTTATAACATTTTCATTACCGCGAGGCCGTCGGTCGGTCGTCGGTGGTCGGCGCTCGGAGGCCTGCACGACGGATTCCAGTTCACAGCACGAATTTTAAGTCAGCTGGAGTGGATTAGCCTGGCATGTGTGCCCATATATTGGGCGACGTGTGTGTGTGTGTGTGAGTTATTACGATATGTTCGTTCGCTTGTTTCTGCCTTTCCACGGCGCTTGAAGAGAAATTCTGAAAGAATTGCGAGCGCGGGAAAAGAGAGCACAAGAAGAGAATGTATTTATTTATATATTTTTGTTTTTCTTTTGTTTTTGTTGGAAAATCGTTCTGGGGCGATGTCGGGGGCCGTGGTGGGTGCGAAGTCGGCCCATTGGTCAGAGAAGGGCTTCCAGTTGGTCTTTTATTTAATTTATTTTTTGCATTTGCGCCCTATCTCAGCCATCAGCTACGGAGCGAGAATTTTTTACGATCGATTAAATGTTGAACAATATTTTTTGGTATTTTGTTTTTGGCTACCCCCGAGGGACATCGTTTGAAATTCGTCGTGCTTTTCGCGAGCGGCGATTTAATCTATGTTGAATTTGAATCCGTTTGCGATTCCACTGCGGTGCCGAAGTCGACGAGCCAACGAGCCTTCGGAGCGCGACCGAGGGCGATTGAGTGACAGGGGGAGGCGCCGAGCGAGTGGCGGCGACCGAGGTGTCGATGGACGGAGTCAGCGAGTTAGTCAAACGTTGAGTGGCAAATGGAGTGATTAATTGATGGATGAATGAAAAGAAATTCGCGATAAGCTTCTGAGTTAATGGGTGGACTGAATTCGATGTTGACAGAGAAAAATCCATAAAATAAAATTCTACGGAATTTGCTTTCTTTTATTTTAAATCAAATTAATAAATCAAAATAAACAAATTTCCCTTTCATGTCAACTCGAGTGACTTCGCGAATTAAGAAAATAAGATTAATTTCTCCGAATATTTATGTCACTTAAGCCACTTTAAATGACCACAAGAAGACGGCAGCAAATTAAAATTAAAAAAGAAGGAGAGAAATCCTGAAACCTACATTCGAATTAAAGAAAAATAATACCAAATACAGAGATACATAAACGAAACCTCAACCGAGCCGAACCGAGCCGAGCCGTTGTTCTTAAAATTAAAACGAATCACGTACGCCGATTATGGCCAGGCCGACAGCGGCTCTGGCCGACTGCCACAGACAAGTGAAGTTCAAGAGGCAACTGCAGAAATCTCGCGGCTGTCGGAAAAACCACCAGAAGGGTAAAAACGAAACAACACGAGACAAGCCAGGCAAGTTCAGAGTCACAGCGCGACAGACAGACTGACAGGCAGGCGAAGGAACCCGACGGCGACATCCAGATGGAGAAGACGGTGAAGATGAAGGCGGACTCGAGTGACGCCCGGCTCCAGACCAGGCTGAGCACGAGCGAGCGCCGGTTGAGGTTGAACCGGAGCCGCAGAAACCATGTCAGGTTCAGGCACGGACCATGGGCCTTGGACTTCGTTAGACTTCGGTTCCACATCGAGCTCGCTCTGTCTGGCGACTCCGGCTCCCGGTGCCATGGATCGCACGCTGGCCCCACGTTCCATTTGCCACAGAACTATGCGGAGATGAAAATTTATTCCAAGCTCCGATTCCGGCCCAGCACGGCGGATTCTGATCTAGGCCCGGTGTCAAATAATTATGCATGACCGACCTGCCGCGACGACGGCGGCGACGGGAACCCAATTTGTTTTCCCATAATTAGGCCTCTCGTTCGGGGCCCGAAGGAAATCAAGGCCGTGTCGTGCACCAAATTCCCCAAGACGACTCCGTCCACTGTCGAGGTGGGAAAGACATGGGCGAGAACATCGCAGATGCCATTCACATGACGACTGGAAGCACGATCGCCGTCCTGCAGTCGGGGAATCCACCGTCCACCATTCACCGACCACACATCTCAACATCGGCCAGTCATCGCCAAGGTTGCGAGGCCAACGAAGGGCTTCCTGTCTTGCCGTCTATGGGTGACCCGGCCCAGTGTGTGTGTGTGTGTGCATGTGGCTATAAATAGACTTAAGAATCAAATTGTGGCTAATCAATAAAATGTGGGTTTCGTCGAGGTCGTTACCGAGGATGCAGCGATCCTTTGGCGCAGTTAATAACAGCTCATAAAGCACTTGTGCACGGTGGGATGAATCGGTGCAATGGCTGGCAGATTTGCCACGAGAATCAACACGAATAACACGCTAAAATTGGACATTTTGTATTGTTCGAGCTAATGAATGTAATTTAGTGCAGTTCCGTTGGAAGCCTGAAACCGAAAGGACGGCCTTTGAGTGGCTTCCAACTGTGGTCAGAGCCTCCTTCCCCATCATCGCTCCCTCTCCATGGCTCCTCGTCACCGGCCCCTCGCCATCGTTCCCTCTCCATCTGCTTTTCGCTATCTGTCCTGCAATCGATTCGCCATTTATAAAGATATTTGCAATTAAATCATGTTTTTAGTCATTAATACGACAGATGAATCACACGATCCCTCGTCGGACGCGGTGAGAACCCGTAATTTGTGGTAATGAATGCCCAGGAGAGCGGCGACGGAAAGGGCTGACGTTTTTATGGCCAGATCGAGCATCGGGTTTCAGCTGTGGATTCCTCCATCTGAAGTTCGTGGATTCAGACATTTATTTCGAGGAAGACCAACTATTCATTGCTGGGTTTTGTTTTCATACCCATTAATTGTTTAAGTGCAACTTCATTCAAACAACAACAACAACGAGAAGAAGTTGAAGTAGAAGAAGAAGAGCATGTGCCAATTATTTACTGCGAGCAGGTTTGCGACTTGAGTCTTTTGTTCGCAGCCAACTGGAGGTCAAGTGCTTGCTTTAGGAAGTTTCTAAACAAGTTCTGCAAAACGAACATTTTAAAAACACTAAGTTTTACTGTTATTAAACATTTTACAATTCTTTACGTAATGAATTTGAAAAACGTCTGTGATTTTTGTCATTTCATTCGCTGTTCAGGTAGTTGCAAAAACCATTTACGTCAAAATATTTTGAAAACATCGAATCAAAATCCAAACTATGTTCACCGGGCTCATGTCCGCCGCACTTCAAGGCTCCCTCCCCAACCAACGCCCAAGTGTCGAATATTTTGAAACAGACTACGCGAAGTCGCGCCGTCGCATTCGCGAGTCACATGCAATCGTGGCGAGCGAAAAATACCAAACTTCGCTCGCATGCGATTCGCGTATTTTGTCCACCATCCCGGCGACTAATTCAATCAAGTGTCGTCGCGTTTCGCCAGCTCCGACCGGAGGAAAAACAACCGCTGACCAGCCGACGCGCCGCGGCACCTCCGTCGGCTGCTCCACGACCCTGCACCGTCTGCGAAGCGGGCGCGTTGGCGGAATTTCAATGGCCCAGAAGGCGCTGCGCCGAGGCGGACGCATCGGTGGGTCGCCCTCTGACGAGTGCTTTACGGTATTTGTTTTAGAAACATCGTAAATCAACGATGGCAAAAGACGAAGTGTTCCAAACTTGCCTAGGCCTGACTTAATTTCTGACAATGAAACATCGATTGTCGATGTCGGTGGCGACGTCGATTTTATTGCCCATCGTTTGAGTCCACCATGGCTCAGTCGAGTGTTGAACTCAAACGTTGTTTATTGAAAAGAAACGAGAAATCAAAAATAAAAAAACAGAGTTTTGAATTTATGTCAGTTGGTCTGTGGCGGAAATGGGTTAGGAGTACAGTTAGGAAGGCGGAAGTTGCGAAACAAAAAAATTATCTTGAGAAAAAGTTGATTCTTTTAGGAAGATTGATTTCGCATTTTCTTGTTGACTATATTTCCAAATTCGATAATATTTTGACCATAAACCCAGAATCAGATCAGAGATTCTATCTCTGTTCGTTCGTATTTCGGTGGCGAATTCTGGTAACAATCAATTCTGCATAAAATGTCAGCGTATTTTCATTAGTGATTGGATGATGATGAATTTTACGATTTTTATGCTAATTAATTAAGAGTCGGAGAGAAAGAAAAAGGTCGGAACTTTTTCTGTCGGTTCTGAGATCTTTGTTTTGTATTGTGTGCATGTGTTGGAGAGCGGAAACAGGTGATTTTCCTTGATGGGAGCTGGTCGTTATTTGTAGAAATTCTAAAGAATCATATATACCCATATGCAGATGAGCTGTTATTAAAATTCTCGTCGTTCGCGTAGTCATCAATGAAATTCGAGTTTCTGGAAAACGGACCACCGAAGAAAGTTCTTCAGGCCATCGATCGTTCTATCGTCCAGCGCACTCTGACCTCTCGTGCCCTCTCAGCAGGCCTCTCGATTAATTTACATTCAAATACGAGGCCATAAAATACTGTACAAAGCAGGATTTATTCGGGAAAAATATGACGTTATTTCTCTCGCGCTTCATTTCAATAAACAGGTTCTCTACATAAATATATTCGTCATATTTCTTCTAAATTTTTCTGGCTAAGGGCAACTTCTTGAGCCCAATGGAAATTAGGTACACTACGAGGAAACAGTTTGAACACATTTGAACGACTGGATATTGTCCGTTGCATGCTTTTAGGCTGTGTGTTGGACTACTAGTTTTCGTTCGTTCGATTCCTACAGCCGGCCAGTAAAACCGCTATTATAAGTAATATAAAAAAAGCTAAAACTGTGTATTGAAAATTAATGAAATAATTGTGTATTTCTATTAAAATTTTCAAACACCAATCTGCAAACACTAATCTGTTTAGTCTGCAGCCGACTAAACAGACGGACTTCCGAAATAAAAGTTCTTAAATTCTCCAACTGTACGATGTAAAGTTTTATTTTGTTCTCGCGACAATTTGCGTTTATTTCACAATGGGTTTTGTTTTTCTGCTTTACTGAAGATCTCTATTTATTTCTAGTACTCTTACGCTAACTCTGCTGTTGCTTTGCTAAGATTACATGCCTTCTCTTAGACCTACGATCGCCAGCTCTAGATCTGCTTCTAGCTGCCGCGATAGGCGGACGCGGGGCCGATGGCCGTGGCGCCCGAGGAGGCCTCCAGCGAGGCGACCATGTCGGCGATCTCGTCCTGCCGCAGCGCCTCCGACGGCGACGGCACGCGCCGCCCGCCCAGCGGCGTCAGGTCGATGTTCTGGACGTGGGCGCGCACGCTCTGGCCAGGCGGCAGCCCGATGTACCACTTGCCGACGTTCTTGATGACGGTCGAGTCGCGGTGCCGCTCGACCCAGTCGCGCTCCCGGTCGATCTCGAGGATCTTCCGGTTGGCGGTGATCAGCGGCGGCAGCGACGACCCCACGTCGTCGTCGTTCAGCTGGAAGTTGTTCTGGTTGTTCGAGTCGTCCCCCGTGGAGGAGGACCCGGAGCTGCCGGAGGAGGAAGAGCCGTAGTTGTAACCGCCCCCCGCCCCTCGGCCTCCTCCCGCTTGGCCCACGCCGCCTCCCGAACCCGAGCCATTGCGATCCCGGTTCCGGTTGCGGGTCGTGTCGTCGCTGCCTCCGCCACCCCTCGGTCCACACGCGCCCGGCCCTCGACGCGAGCACGCGGCCGCCCCCATGCGGTCGCTCTTGTTGCGCCCCGAGCTGGACGTCGAGCCAGAGCCCGAACCCGATCCCGATCCCGTTCCCGAGCCGACGTCGCTGCCGCCCGCCTCGACCCGGCCGCCGCCGCTGGAGTCCGTGGTCTTCAGGTAGTCCTGGTCGCCCTCGCGCCGGCCCCCGCTGCCGGAGGCGATGTCGAGGACCACCCCGGCTCCTCCGCCGGCCCCCTCCCGTCTGCCACCCCCACCGCCGATCGCTCCGACGCCGCCGCCTCTGATGCCACCACCGACTCCGACGCCCCCACCTCTCACTCCTCCGCCGCCACCTCTGACTCCGCCGCCTCCCACTCCAAGTCCTCCTGATCCTCCGGCGCCCTGGCCGAAGTCGTTGGCCAGCTTGAAGTCGCTGTCGCTCAGACGGAAGTCCACGACGGAGGGGTTGATGTGGGTGCCCGGCCCCACCCGGTTCTTGACCACCCGGTACCCGATGCCCGCCCCCGCGATGTACTCGACCGTGCGCTGCACGCCCTTGTCGTCCAGGTACGAGTACGTGCCGCGCACCAGCCCGTCGCTGTCGCGGCTCTCGGCGCGCCGGTGGTCGGGCCCGGCGGCGATCAGCTTGTAGCTGCCGTTGGGGCCGCGCTGGACGGACATCTTGCCGCGCGTCTGGGGCGGCGCCTTGTAGAGGGACCCGGTGTAGCCGACGTTCGCGGGGCTGTCGGGCACGGCGTTCGAGACCTCGAAGCCGGTGCCGGCGCCCGCCGCGTACCGCACGCTGTGGCCCTCGCCGACGTCGTCCACGTAGGTGTAGAGGCCTGCAGGAGAGGGTGGTGAGTATCGTGGGGTGTGGTGAATATCGTGTCCGACTCCGCTCACCTGTCACTCGGCCGGTCGCGTCGTTCGTTTCCGACCGCGACTGCTCGTTCGTGCGGAACTTGAAGCTGTAGGAGGGGTCGTCGAAGGGGTCCGCGAGGGGGTCGGTGGGGCTGCCGCGCGGCAGCACCGGGAACTGGGCCAGGTCCATTTTCCGATGGATCTTGGGGCCGTTCACGCGGAAGCTGCAACGAGATGAGAGCAGCGAAATATAAAAATCACAAAAATTAAAATATTAAAAGTAAAAAGAAATTTACAAAATATCAATAAGTGCTAAAAATAAATATAAATATTAAAAGTAAATAAAAATTATTCAAATTTTAACAAAATATATAAATAATAAAAATAAATGTATACGCTCACTTTAAATAAAAATGTTAAACAAAAAAATAAAAATTTTAAAAATAAATATAAATATATATAAACATAATTATAAAAAATATAAGTATATATGAAAAAATATACAAAATCTATATTTTAAAAATAAATATAGGTTGATGGAAATATATAACTTTTAAAATTTTATAAAATTTAAATCTACGAAGCAGTTTTTGTACAGTTGTCTTTTTTTAAATTCTATTTTTGTACTCCCATATTTACAAAAAATCCTATTGCATTTCTAGTTAGAATCCCTTGAGTTTTCTGGGATAGAAAAACTACTGTCTATGAATGCCTGAAATCTTTCCTTTTCCTGTCCCCCTAACTTTTCACTGCCTCTCCATTCAAACTGCTGAAAATTCTACACATCTTTCAACTTTATCCCATCAGTCCCATCCTTCCCTCTCCCTCTCTATTATGGAATTCATAACCGCAAATAATCGCAGCTCGGAATCTGGGCGAAGCCACCTTCGGACTCCTCCACCTGCTCCTCATCGCCCGATTTAATGAGCGGGCACTCGACTACCGGACGGGTTCCGACGGAATTCCATTGTAGTTGTTGCAATTGTTATATTTAAGTTTGTTATCGTCGTTTTTTTTTGTTTTGTTTTTTTCGTTCTGGTGGCGAAAATTCACAGTACTGTCGAAATGTGCAAACGAGCTTGATATTCTTACATTAATAACTGCAACTACAACAAGCACTGTAACCACAATAACAACAAACCAAACAGCAGTCATTAGGCAGCCAATCAGTGGCAAAAATAACAGTAACAACAACAAGAACAACAGTCGGAAAAGCCACAGCAGCAGCAACAACAACAAACATCGCATCGTTGCCTTATCTGCAACAATGAAATCTCTCAGCTCATCATGGGCGATGCATCCAGCTAACGGTGCTGTCGTGGTTGGAGCCAGTCGACAGACGGACGGACAGACGGACGGACAGACAGTCGGACATATGGACAGACAGACAGACAGATGAGGAGGTCGGTCCATAGGGAAATAAACAAAAACCTGGCAACGGAAATGTAATCGGGGAGATGTTGAGTGGATGGCGCTAAGGAAGCGAATTAATGTTCTAGAGCACAGACAGACAGACGGAGGGACGGCCAGCAAAAGATGGAAGAATCGTGGAGAAGTCGGTCGGACAGCGAAACAGACAGACAGACAGACCGATAGAGATAGAGATGAAGATAGCAAGGAACGATCTTCGAACGAAAGAAGTGAACGTGGCGCAAAAACCACGTTATGGCATTGCAGGTTCTACAAGAACAACGATGAGAAACTACAATAACAACCACTGTACAAAAGCAAAGAAAAAACTAGCAATAAGTAGCAATAACAACATCGAGTGGCCAGAACAAAAAACCGAACTCGTAAATCAATCAACAACATCGCAAAAGATCCCATCAATGGATGGAGTCGAGTCAGTGGTGGACGAGGAGCGAGTGGATGTGGATTGCTGAATGGGGGGCTCGGGTCATTAGAACTGGAGCAAACGTGATCTGGTGATGGAGGCCACGACGCGGGAATGGGCGGGAACCAGGGCGTGGTGTATTGGGACCAGAGTGCAGAAGTCACGAGCAGAATCTCATCATTTTCTGTCCTTACATCCCGCGTTCTCTCTGATCTCCTGATCTCTGATCTCCTCAGCATTCCCTCTTCCACTTCTCTTTGACCTCCTGCTCCTTCTCATCATCAATTCTCATCAGAGTCGTCTTCGTTCTCCTCCCCATCCACCTCATCCTCATCTTCTCAGCATTCCCTCTTCTACTCCTGCTTAGCCTCCGGCTCCTTCTCAACCTTCTCCTCATCCTCCTCCTCCCTCCCTATTTTACACCCCCCTCCTCTTCCCCACCGCAGTTCGGACATTGCAAAAATCGTGTCCAAATCAAACGCCGACGTTCTACTAACGACGTCATAAAGAGCGTCGGAGCGTCGGAGACGAAACGATGGAAACGTGTTGAAGACGCTGCTCTGGCCACGCTTCAGTTCGCTCAACGCACTCGGGCCGCGCCTGCTTCGCGCCCTCCCACTTCCTTCTATCTCCCTCTTCTCCCTTCCTTCCCTCACTCACTTCCTCATTCGTTCCTCTCCCTCCCTCGGACGCGCCGTCCAACGGCCCAACGATCCAACGATGATCTACGCGATCTCTTCTCGATTTACAACATTTAATTATTTGGTTTTCGTACCTCAAGAGGTTGCTTTGTTTTCGAGGGATTGTGGTTTGTGTTTGGTAGGGGTTTTGTTGTTGCTGCTTTTGTTGTTGGTGCTTTCGTTGTTGGTGTTTTCGTGACTTTGTTGGTTTTGTGAACTCACCCACGTGGTCCCGCCGTGTAGACGACTTCATCCACCTGCCCGGTGGCGGGATTCCTCGAGCCGTAACGACCTCGCACGTTGTTGTCCGGACTTCCCGAAGCCGTGTGGTAGAAGCCGCCAATGTCATCATTTTGGTGTCTGCATCGTTGTTGTTGTTGTCAGTGTTATTGTTGACGGTCGGAAGTTTGGCCGTTTGGTCGAATGAATGAGCGATGTTGGCGTTGCAGGGTCCACGAAGTAGGCGGAGGGGGGGAAGACGTGGAGCGGCGGCCGGCGAAACATAAGAAGAGGAAGAAGAAGAAGATATCGTAAAGAATCAGAAATAAAGAAATTCAAGTGTGGAGTATTCGTCTGCAACAACAACAACAACGAAACCAAGAAACTCGAAAACTCCAGCGATTGTTTTTCGGAGCTTCGTCGTTTCGTTTTGAATTCTTTTGTTGTTGCTGTAGAATATGTAAACATTTTTTTGAATAGTTTTGGGAGTTTTTAAATTATTTTAAATTAATTTATTAATTTGTTACTGTTTTTTCGGAAATTTAGAAAAAAAAATTATTTTCATAAATAATTTTGATTGAAATTCGGTAACTAATTAGAAAAGGAAGGGTTTTCACACTTTAAATTGATTTGCCAGAACCAGAATTTCCAAAAATTTTTACAAAATGTATCAGTATGAATTTTTAAAAAATATTTATATTTCTTAAATTTTTATTAAATTTTTAGAATTTGTTTCCATTTCACCCATTTTGCTGGGTGAAAAGTTTCTCCAAAATTTATATTTTTGTCAAATTGTGGTAGTTTCAATTTCTTCAACCGATTTGCTACTGAATTGCACAAAGCACGAGAGTTGCAGATGTATTATTTTAACATCTTGTTGTGCTACTTTCTGTTGGAATTGCGGATTTGCCGATTTTACCGAAACGTGAACGAGCCGTCCTCGTTGATCGTGTTGTACTCGATTTCGCTCCTGACCGCGCCCGGTGCTGCGCAGAGCAACAGCAACCAGCAGCGAAGGACCTTCTCGTTGAACTCGAACATCCTCAGTCACTCCCGGAACATTTAGAAGGAAATCCAAAGTCCTTTGAATTGTTTTTTTTTTTGTTTCTTATATTTTTATGTTTTACTTGTTCAAAAAGTCCTTTGAATTATTTTGAGTTAAAGTTTGTTCGTCTGAAAAATCCTTTCAATTGCTTTAGGACACACTTTTCAATTTCTACCAAAATGTTAGAATCGTTTTTTATTATAGAACTTTTGTGATACTCATTTTTATATATATTTTTTTTTTTATTAACTTTTCGAAGCAATTTTCATTTTTAATTCCTTGAAGAGTTCTAGGAAATCCTGCGGAATCCTTTCTCTCGGGCGATTCGCGTTGCTGCTGGCGACGTCCTCCCGGCAGAGAACGGTGAGAAGAAGAAGAAGATGAGCAGCAGCAGCAGCAGCAGCAGAACCGAAGACGAACAATGGACGCGGACGACTGACTCCCAGCGCAGAGGGCGCCAGCGTATTTAAATGCGTCGGGGACGTCGGCGGCGACGGCGCGAGATGCCGACTGCGCGATGCCGTGTTTCACCTGACCACCCACCGCAGCAACAACAATGGCAACAATCACATAATGAAGCGTCTGCCGAAGAACAACCACAACAACACCATCGACAACCACAACAACACCATCGACAACAACAGTCTGCAACGACCTGGGCGCGAAATGCAAATGCAAGAACAAAAAACCCCTCAATCGCCCACTCCAACCCCCGACTCTCACCCCCGGTTCCACCCCGCGACGCCACGGCTGACCCTGCCCTGAGTGTTCGTCGTCGCCGTCGCCGCCCCGCCTCCGCCCTCGCCCAGCTCTGGGAGAATTTCGTTCTAATAATGGACGCATGCGATGCGATGGAAGCGACTGGGTAGGAGTGTTAGAAGCAACAACAACAGCGACAACGACAATTGTACGACTTCAAAGCAATTACAATAACAACATTAGCAACATCAACCACTACAAACAAACGGAACAAAGTGCAAACTCGGTGAAAGAAATGCTTGAGAGAAATGAAATGCAACGAGGAAAGAATGAAAGATTGCAGAATTTGTTGCAGGAGCAACAAGTTGCGGCTGTTGCATTGGTTGTTGTTGCTCTTGTTGTTGCAATTGAAGAACATGTCTGTCAATTAGTGATGATTGTGGTTGTTGTACCTGTACCTTGTTGTTGTTTGTGGATGTTTCGATCTCTGGCTTTCCTGATTGAGAACATCGCAGTCGAAGCTGGAGCCTCGTGTTGTGGATGAAGGATTTCTTCGTGGCCCCAGATGAGGAAACGAATTCCTACAAGGTCGACGATAATGATTTAAGGCAACGATCTTCGCAGACAATCATGACTTATTGTGATTTTTTGTTTTTGTTTTCAGTTATTTATTCTGAGATCGTTTAGATCATAATCAGCGAAAAACGTAAGATCAGAGGGGTGTCGGCGCCGCCCAATCAAGCCGCTTGTAATATGCAAAACACGCCGACGCCTCCCTCCACCTCTCCTGCTCGACCGCCGCCCTCCCTCCACCATCGCCTTCTTCCCTCCCCTCCTCAAGCCCTGCAGCCTTTGAACTCATCTTTCAGCCGCTTTCAGTGCCAGCGCTAATTGCTTTCAATCTGACAGCCAGCCAGTGGAAGCCAAGACGACCAAGACGAAGGAAGCGCCTCCAACAGGGTCTCCTGCGAATGGAACGGATCGAATCGGATCCGAGTCTAGGTCAGTGTCTGCAACAGCAGCAACTGCTACTGCGACTGAGGTGAAGCGATTAAAAATGAGGAACGACGGACGTCGGCCGCTGAGGCGTCGAATGGAGAATTAATTCAATTACGAGTGGGTCGGCGCCGCAGACAATGCCAGCCAGAGGCAGCAGCAACAGCAGCAACGACACCATCAACAACAGCAGCAACAGCTACTGCAGCGGCGACGGCAACGCGGCGTGAAGTTTAAGTGCAATTAAGTGCAATTAGCGGTCGCCAGAGGGGCGGGCGAGGGTCCAGGGGGGCCGCGGGTGTCGGCGGGGTTGGGGCGGAGGCCTGGGGATGTCGGCAGCCTTTTAGCGAAAATTTGAGATTTTTGTAAAAATTCCGCCTTGTTCTCGGTTTGCTTTTCATTGTTGTTCCATATTCGCGTCTCGGCCGTTCTAATGAGGATCGGCATCTAATGTTGTTTTTGATACTGTTGTATTTCTTGTTGTTGTATTTGTAGTTGTATTTGTAGTACTTTTTGTTGTTGTGTATTTCTTGTTCTTGTTGTTTTGCCTTCCTGTTTCAATTTGAATCCACGACATGCGTCGCGTTTCCTGCATTCGTCGCATTGTTGTTGCTACTGCTGTGGCCACTTGGCGTTGTTTTTGTTGTTGTTAGTGTTGCTTCTGGTTGTTCTGGAATCGATTGCCATTTTAATGAGGATCATTATTTTTATCGCTCTTGCGGTCGGAATGTTCCGTTATAATCTCAGATTCTTCGCTCTTTTTCCAATTTTAATTGAACTTTATAACGGATGACTCGTGAATTGAACTCGATTTGCAATTCAGTAAGATAAAAGGAAATTTCAGTAAAATACTACATTTTACTAAATTTTATTTAATTTGATTCAATTGAATTGTTGATTTAAAGAATTGTATTGGCTTCAAAATGTAGGTATTCGAAGAATTTTCGATAGGGTTTTTGATTACAAACCTTAGAAGGTTTAGATTTCTGATACATCTCAAATAAAAATCTCAATGAAAAGATCGATGTCTTCGTTCGTGAAGTTTTTGAGATTACTAAAATTTTATTGAGTTTCATTGTACTTTTGGAACATTTATTTATTTATTAATTTACTCTCATTCATTTTTTCGTTTTAATTAGATTATATTTAGGGAACAAAACGTATTATGTATTGATTGGTTTTTTTAAAAAAAATTATATTGCAATTTTAAATTTTAAAATCTATTCAAGATCTATTTCAAGATATCGATTATATAATTTATTTTCGAAAAATAATAATTTATTCATACTAATAGTATTTAATACAAAATGATTTGCTTTGAAAAATGAAAATTATGAATGAATTTCTTAATTCTAATGTTATGATAAATGATGTTTTATTATTAAATCACATAAGAACACATTTCCCCGACCGAGGGAAATGCAAGACGCGGAAGTTCCTTCGAGGCGGCCTCGCTTAAACAATTAATATTTTCGCCAATTAGTAAATCCAACCAAATCCATAGCCTATTTAATGGCTTCCTAATTGCTCTTCAAAAGCTGAAGAACTCGAGAGCGATTTTCCCTCCCCGCCAACGCCGAAGCCCCGAAGGGTTCCGCTGGACAGCCTTCGGCATGACCCGAAGCTCGGCGCAAACCACACAAGAACCCATTTGTAGATTCAGCAAATCTGAATCTGGGTCTGATTTCCATTGAGCGGCAGCCGCACGAGTGCCGGGAAGCACGCAAGAACGATTTTGCGTCGTCTTCGTCTGTCCGTCCGTCCGTCCCTCGGCTTTTTACGGTTTGCTGCTGTCTTGCGTGGTTCTCCTGGCGGTTTTATGAGTATTTGTGGCAGGTTATGAGGGTTCTTCGGCCAGAAGTCTGGGTGCAGATGAACACGAGGCACTTGTGCAAATGAATGCCAACGAGGTGCCAACGACGTACTTCCGAATGCGAATCGCTCTGACTGACTTGGAGATGCTATCGTTCGTGTGCAGAGGAAGTCGAGTCGAGTCGTTGAGTTTTCAAATTTACAAATTAACGATTTCCGAACATCGTTGAACAAGATGTAATCATAAAAAAATCTTCAATGCAACTTATTTCCAATTTAATAGTTCCCTGTCATATAAAGTAAACTATTTTAAAACTATAAAACTATATTTTCGAATGCAAAATTGTAAAAATTCAAATATTTCCAAAAAAAATTGTATAAATACTGAAATTTCATTTCAACACTCCACATTTCTTGAAATGCATCGGTTGCCGCGTGACACGATGAGACACTTTGATTAGCATCGAGCCGAGGCGGCTTTGGAAGCACGGCTCGGATGACGCCCGATGGCCACAACCACGCATGCGCTGAGGCTTCGACGGCCGGCGACCGATCGTGTTGCAGCGGAGCGAGCGTGGCCGCCGCATGCGGAGTCGCCGAGCCGGTCGTTTAAGGACAAGTTCGGCAGTCGTGTTACCAACACCAATAACAAGAATGGCCAATGACGACGACTGCGACAATGGCTTCAGCAATGACAACGCATTTACCTCGGCAATAACCATGAACAACTTCAGCAAACACAACGCAAAGACAATGCAGGGAATGTGTAACGAAATGCAATTTCACTCGTTTGAACTCCGCTTGAGAGATTTGAGGCTCCTAAAAAACCAAAACAACCACAAGAAAAACCAAAGCAACTCCAACAAAAACCGAATCCAAAACAACTCCAACTAAAACAACTCCAACTGCAACTGCAGCTTGTTGCAAAAACCACTCATGACAACAATAACAACGGTAACAAAAAAGCGATTAGTTACAACAACACATCGTAAACTGGCGTAATCTCGGGAAGAAAGTGGAGTTTCTGCCATGACGATGACTCCGGCGATGACGATGAAAATTTCGTTTTCATTCAAGTTCATTCGTCGTCGTGATCGCGTCCCGAGAAGTTGCAAAATTTCCATACGAAAATCATCGATTGAAAATGCAGTGCAGTCTCGCGTTGTTGATGTGCGTTGGCGCGTTGGTGCTCTTTGTTGTTGTCGAAGCGCACGGGACAATCGAGAATACAACGAAGGTTGGTGGCTTGCGAGTGGGGTTTGTGTCTTAAATCTTTCGTTTTTGGGCGTTCAGAAGACAAAACGATGGGTAGAAAATTGTCAGAAGCCATTGAAATTCACTAAAGTCGAAGATATTCTCAAAAATAAATGAAAAAATTAATAAATTCAAAATTGCTGGAAAATCACTTGGTTCAAATCAAACCAATATTAGACGAAGCAACCCGGTTTTTGTTCTAATGCTACCATAAAAATTATAATATATTTTTTTTCTTCGCAAATTTCTCCCCAGAAATCCAAGTGCCTGAACCCGCCGCGCACTGCCCGCCGCGTCGAGCTCTACATCAAGGAGTGCCAGGAGGAGGTGAAGACGAAGCTGGTCTCCGGTCAGTTGTTCATCAAATCATCAAAATTGTTCCATCATCATCTTATTTTTCCTAAATTTATATGTTACTTCTTTTTTTTAAAACCATATTCAATTTTATTAATATTTTATTATTTGTATTTATTGTTTTTATTTATTTATTTTTTCTTTATTTATGTATTTTTTGTTTCTAAAACGTCTTCATCCAACTACGCTTGCTTCGTGCTCTCCAGAAGCCTACCAGATCCTGAAGGACGAGATGAGGCGCAGCCACCCCACCTCGATCGAAGCTGAAGCCGTGCCGGAGGAGGAGGCGAGCATCGAGTACGTGCACGGAGACGAGGATGATGACAAGGACGAGGACGGGGGAGAGCCCGGAGGCCAATCGGAGCGCGTCGAGAACGTGTCGGAGTCGCCGCGGCTTCGGATGGCGCGCCTGATGCACCGCATCCGGAGGGTGGGCGACCTGTCGAGCGGCATCTACAGCCCTACCCTGGTGCCCTACGAGGACAAGCGCATCGCGGGGGTGAGTGGAAGAAAACGAAATGATTTCTGTTCGGTATGGGCCCAGGTTTCATTTCTTCAGCTCATTTCATGCGGCGTGAAAAGCAACGAGTTCGTGCGTTGAGTTTTTCTTTTTTCCAAAGAAACTTTACAAATCTCAATGTTTCGCTTAAAACTTAAGTTCTCCGTTTAAGTCTCTGTATTTTCGTGTCCAGAATTCGTCGCGTAGGGATTTTATTGATTTTTTCCATTCATTCTTTTCCCCCTTCCCCTACTCTCGACCCCGCGAACTCGCTGCGAAATTCCTCGAAATCCATTCTCCGACAGAGCTTCTGTTCTGTTCAACAGAACCCGCACAATTAGGCTCAATGACATTGGCTCGAGCTTTTCTCCCGACGCCCTCCCCGCCCCGCTGCCCAACCCCCGCTCACATTGCTGAATCGCGTTTCAATGAAGCCAAAGCATGCAACTTCAACTTGACGCCGACTAAAGTCAGGGTTCTTCGCTCGTGAATTAAATACTTTGAGTAACAACAATTAAAACCAACAAAAACAACAACAAATACACCACACTCAATGCAACAATGGATGCAGGGGGCGCAGGGAAGAAGAAGAAGACGCCTGCAGCTTCTCACATTTGTTTGTTCGCGCTTCACGTCAGTTTCTGCATGAGCTAACGAGAATAAAAGCATTTCCAGCACGAGACCCTCCCTCTTCACCCTCTTCATCACCCCCTCCCCCGCACCCACACTCAGTCCCTCTCTCTCTCTCTCTCTCTCTCTCTCTCTCTCTCTCTCTATCTGTGTGTTCATCTCGCTCTCCCTGGCTCGTTGCAGTGCCTGCTGCACTGCGTCTACGCGAGGAACAACGCGATCGACGCCCTCGGCTGGCCGACCCTCGACGGCCTGGTCAACTTCTACTCGGAGGGCGTCAACGAGCACGGCTTCTTCATGGCGACCCTGCGCTCGGTGAACCTGTGTCTGCGGGCGGTGACCGTCAAGTACAACGTGAACCGGCGGAAGCAGCCGGAGCAGGGCGAGAGCTGCGACCTCGCCTTCGACGTGTTCGACTGCATCTCGGACCAGATCACCGGCTACTGCCTGGACCACTTCAAGCACTGAAACTTGCCTCGTCCTGACTGGACTTGACTTGAGCTGAGTTGGCCGACAACGCAGGAAACCCGTGTCCGCCGGCGGGAAAAGTCGCCGACCAACGAACCTGGCGGTGGCAACGACCAGGCAGCAACTCCTTCCTTTTCAGTTCCAGTGGCAAGACAGTCTTTTTTTCATGTTTGTCATATGTTGTTAAAATAGTCTTAATTCGTTTATTTATTACTAGCATAGCAATCTGTTTAGGAAAAAGGCTTATTATTTTAGGAACATGAAATAAAATAAAAAATTTAGTCAACTATTTATTAAAACCCTTTAAATAAATGATTTGAATGATGATATTAATAAAAAAAATATATATATATTTATTTTCTTGGTTTTTCCTCAAACATTTCAAATTATGAAAAATATAAATCACTTTAATATACACAAATCTTCCTCCATGACTAAATTTAATTTCTCAATTATTTTTCATTGCATACATTCAGGCACCAACAATTCACTCTTACCATGGACACCAACCAAGTGCTGCCCGAACATCGCCAACTTAACGGTGCAGAACTACCACCATACTAGCACAAAACCACACTAAGGCCAATTCGAATTTAATTTTTCGAAACTTCACTTTTTCATCGGCGCAGCACACGAACAAATCTCAAGTCCAATTCGGTTTTTCGTGCGAGCAGTCGTCGTCGCAGTCGCTCTCAGGTAAAAAATATAAAAATTAATCAATTCAAGGAGAATTTATTAAAACAATTGGCAACAACAATTAATCAAGTGATTGCATTAAGCAACAAATAAATAGTGAGTTGGTAATCAGCCTACAAATACAAAAAATAGCTAGTGAAAGAGTGGAAGAAATAAATCAGGTCAAGTGACGTGAGTGTGACAGAGAACGAACGAGCAAAAAAGCAAATAAAGCGTTACACAGTTCAGAAAACTGAAAATTTCTTGGAATTTTCATGCAATTTTGTCTGATTTTCGTTGTCGTGGTTTTCGTGATAGAAACAAAGGTAGTAAAAGTCAACTTTCATTTCTTTGAGCGATGAAATTTCGAGAGAAAGGCGTGCGCTTATATAATGCAGCGGCAGCGGCGCAAACAGAGACGTCGACAGCGCCAGTGACAGAAAAGGAAAATCGTGAAAATTCTTGCCGCCCCAACCTCCCCCGCGACAGCAACCGCCCGTCACCTGCACCAGTCAGCAGGCAATCGCGAGAAAGTGAATTTCTTCTAGTTCGAGAAACTGAAAATCGAAATTTCGATGCTCGGATAAAAGTTGCGCCCACTTGGTCAAGGCAGCCGGGGTCGGTTGGGGCCGGGAGTTGTTTTTGTGGCAACGTCAACTATTTGCGCGCTGATGACGCAACGCGTGGAGCATGGACTCACGTTCCTCGCGTCTCCATTCACTCGCCCGACACCCTTCTCTCTTCAATATGCAAGTTCTCTCATTCTGTGACCATCGTCGTGCTCTTCCGCATCCGCTCTGCTCACGACGTTTCCACTCCGCTCTCCGGTGGTGCACCTCACCTTTTGTTGACGTTGGCATCGTCGCATCTCTGTCGCTGGAACTGCCTGCACGTTCATCGGGGATTCGCAAGTTATTTTTGAATTCTCGGAATTTCGTTCCATCAATATTAATCAGATATTTTATTACCTCAGGACGTTAATAATGCTTTCCATATTTAATTCCTGGGCGCGTTGCGATGTTTGTCGCTTCGAGTCTTCGTCCGCTGGGCAGGTGTTTTCTCTGTTGTATGTTCAGGAAGATGACCTGGGTCTCGTTATTTTAATGTCAGGGCACCTGCCTGGAAGGCTCTTTCGAGTACACGCGAGAATCGCATTTTCCTCGTCCGAACTTCATTGTTATAGCTTGATGCTATACAAATAGTAGTGCAGTATACATGAAAATAACCATGGGACTATAAACAAAAACTAGAAGATAACCCGTTCGCTTCACCTAAAAATGAGACCTATGCAAAAACGAGGCATGGTCCTCTTCCATTGGTCACCGCGTTTTGAACTCGGACGAGCCCCCAAATGCAAGCATGTGAACAAATGAGACGCCATATTCCCGACCTCTGTTGTTGCCTCTCTTTCTGGCCATCATGACCGGCGAACAGTTGTGAAATTAAGCACGAGGCCTTTCGGTGCAGACAAGCAAACCGTACTTGACTTGACGACAGACCCACGACTCATGGAGAGGTTCGAGAAACTCAACGATAAAGAAGAGGAGGAACACAGCAACAACGAATGCCAGCGTCGTCAACAAGTATAGACGTCGATTCGTGATCGGCGTTTCAAGCTACCATCGTAGTATTCGCCTACGTCGTCTGGTCTTCGCAACTCTGGCAGAGTTTTTATTGCAAAACATGTGCGCATGCATCCTCGACTGCATCGCGTGGAGTCTCAGCGGATGTTGATCGAAATCATGAATTCAAAGTCCCATTCACTGAGTTCAGTGGCTTCTGAAGAACTGGATTTCTACTTTAAAGCAGATGAATGAATGTTTAACAAGCAGCAGAAGTTGGAAAAACCAAAAAAAAAAAAAAAAAACAGAATTGCAATCAGACCACGTGTTGAGGCGACGAATTTTGTGGAATCGAGGCGAAATAAAAACATCAATATTTGTTTCGGATATTATGGTATCGATAACAACTACACATATGTTTTACTAAATATACAAGTCCTTCAGAGCCCCAGTATATCCAATGAAATGGTCGACCAAACGACCATCATCTCTCGAAATTCTGCTGACGGGACGAATATGCAATGCTCATTATGGGAATCGTCAACCTCACTCCAGATGGCATCATCACAATCGCAGTTAATATTTATTCGAGGCTCATCAACTATGCGGCATTTCTCTCAAAGCAACTGAACTTTGTTTGACGTCTATTCTGCCGTCTGTTTGCGGTGTTCTGTATAGATGAAAATGTGTGTCTGCTAGGCGATATAAACGTTTCTGTTTGATAAAAACGCTACGAAATGTATAGCGTTCGAAGGCACGTTCTGTCAGACGGTCGGTGCGCTTATACAACAAGTGTGTCATGTGCTAGACCTGAATTTGATTTTGTATTGTTTTATTTTTGTAAATTTTCTCTTCTGGCTCTCTATCTATCTGTCTGTCTCTCTTCTCCTGGTTGCTCTAGTCGCATTTCTTTATCTTCTACAGTAGTTGTAGATGTATTATTGTGTATTATTTAGCGCTCACCTCCACACAACGTAGCACTTCGTTGTCAGTCTTCGCGAAGCTCTGCCAACGACGAGACCAACATTTGGTTTCGTTGCGGTTGCCCAGGTCCAAAGTGAACGAAGCGTCTTGTGCTGGATCCACTCGAACGTTCGGTTTCTCGAAAAGCAAATAGAATCTTATTGATCTCGTCAATCGTGGTTAGTAGATAGCGTCCAAAGGGAAAGGGAACGAGGAAGAGGGTGGGAGGCTGTCGTTGCCTACGTGTGCCGCGTCATACATCATCGCACACGTTCCGGTCGTGTCGCTCCGGAGCTCAAGTGTAGTTGACCCAAATTATATCCCCGAGTGGAGTCTATTTACAAACACATGAACGGAATGAGCATTATGTGCCCAGACAAATAGCTGGGAGAATAGTGTTTGCTTCATAAAGCTCGGAGGAAGTCATTACGGAATGGAATCCTCGTTCAAGAAAATATATGTTCAACAGTGACTGGATAGAGCTGGATTTAAACTCGTCAGCGGTTTCTAAATATTTTCGCCTGCAAATTATGTTTTGTAATTTTTACTTATGTAATCAAATTCCGAACGAATTGAATTCTGCGCTATTTGCAGAAACCCCCAGAAAGAGAACTGAAACAAAAGACAGAGGCAGAGCACGAAATATAAGAGACAAACGAAAAATAATAGATATAAATTATGGTCTTCGTTTTATCGTTTTCTGTGCCGCTTGAGTTTTCTTTTATTTTCCCTCTCAATTTTCAACCGCACTTATATCCAGAGAGTAAAATTGACGGTTTCTCTCCCTGGCTCTCTCTCTCTGTTTACATAACAAATTGTTTATTTTATTTATTTATTTATTTTTTTTCAATTGTTTCCAACTATGATTTTTCGTCGCATCTTCCGTTTTAAACAAGAATTGGCAAAAAATCGGAAAATCTCTGCAATTGAAATCGAATTTAGATTTCTTTCTAGAACCTTTCCACCTGCATTTCACCACACAAGAGGGTGCGATTTTCACTCTCTCGCTCTTTTTTCTTCGTCCCTCGCTTCATTCAAGTTCTGAATGCAGCAACAGCGCAAAATCCCAAGGCCAAGGTCGGTCGAATGCTCTGAATCTTTGTTGTTGCTATTGCTGGTGGGGAAAGGGTGATGATTCGTGTTGTTGGAGACTGTGTTTGTTGTTGTTGTACACCGTTGCTGTCACTGGACTTGCATTTTGTGTATCGATTTCGAAAGTGGTAACATCATTCCTTAAACTCGAAAAACTGGTCCGAAAGTAAAACTTGGAGAATCGGAAGTGGAGGCCGTTGGCTTTTGCCCTCGGGATATTTCCAACATCAAATAATGCGATTAGCGGTGCTCGACCTCCCTACCTCCATCCGAGTCTCTAATTACACGATTTTCCCCGTCAATGTTCTCTAAGTCAATGTCAATTATGAATAAGTCGATAATTATTTGCCTAGTCTGCGATACTGTCCTTCGCTTCCACCAACTCCATCCTCTTCCCCACCCCTAGGGGAGCCCCGGTGCTGGTCGTGCTGGGTAATTAGAGCATGTGATCGAAGTTGTTTTCGTGGTTAATTTTCTACTTGCTTTGCTTATCAACCGTCTTAACGTCGCCGTTCCCATCTGTTTATTTTTAATATTTAAACTGTCCAAAGTCTGCCGCCGTTCCCACCGTCATCAGCGTGCTCTCTTTCATCGTCATCTTGTGATGTGTGAACATATGTTTTGTACTTTTCCCAACATGACTCCATCCGACTCCGGAGTCTGGCGGGCTGTGACTGTTGTGACGTCAGATTGGCAAAGTTGTTGTCTCGTATTAGTCATGGTATCCATTTAAAAAAACTTCTGTTCGTGCTTCATTCTGATTGTTCAACAACGTGGTCGTTCACTTCGTTTCTAGTGTTCAGTGAGTGGCAATCGAGCGGTAATTGCCTTGTTTCAAAGACACATTTTAATGCAGAACCGGTTAGCAATCTTTCATTTCATTTCATTATTAAAAATGAACCTCCCAATCACTAACGCGAAGTCACCTTTTATGGACTGGATTCAAAGTCAAAGTGTTTCGGGTACCGACACAAAGTTCAGATGACGCTGGCGCTTATCGGCTCGTAAGACCAACTGCGGAACTAGCTACAAATCGCAAGAATCCCCATCAATAATAAATTCCCGTACCAAAAATCTTCTAACATCGTTATCTACGAAACTGCCTTTCCATTAACGTAATGAATTTATTTTACCTCGTCGCGAATTTCACAAATTCAGAGGAATCCAAAACGAACCTTGAATAGTGAGTGGCGAAAATGTTAAAGATAAGCAGTTGAACCGCGTACTTCAAGTCGAAAGCGAAGCGCGTGAGGATGTGTGTGTGTGAGTGCGATAATGTATTCAATACAGACACCAACAACTTTTTAGGCACCAACAAACCTAATACCAGCAACAACAGCAATACAACTATAAATCGAAAACTTGCCTCCACGAAATTCTCTTCAACCGATGATGGCTGTGACGTCAGTGTCACGTGCGACTCAGCACCGGGTTGTTTTGAGTAATCCCGACTAGTCAAGCGGCTAGATGCGTCATTCATTGTTGTTGTTGTTGCTGCGGGTATTTTTACGATCGACTGAGGGGAATTCTAAGTTGCCTTCACCGGGCGACGAGACAGCCGGCCATACATTTGCATAACTCCCATGACTTCATATAATATTAATTCATTCCAATTCATGGACTCTTCGAAAATATATGGATGAAACCTCCAATTCGATTGGTTTCTAGGCTATTCTGTCGGTAGGTCGCCTCTACCCGTGCATCACCTGTTGCCCCTGTAGTCTGCGAACACTCCTTCAATTCATTAGCTATCTCTCATGACGCAACGTCTGGCATTCATCGCTCAATTGATTACTCTGCTTATCAGATTAGTATCTTATCACTCCATGTTAAATAGATGTCTGCCTGTTGTTGTTGTTACTTCGTATCTTTAACAAATTGATAACGAACAAAGCCGACGTCACAATCTATTACAGATATTTCATAATTGCCGTTACGCCTTCTTTTTAGTTCATAATTAATCCATTAATAACCTGGCCAAGTTATTTTCATACATTGTGTTATTCTAATCATGATGACGGTGTTAATTACATTTATTGTTTCCAAGTACCGATCAGAAATAATTATAAAAGTGATTGGCCGAACGATTATTACTATAATGTTCTGTATGCTTGAGGTCCTTGTCGATTATATTACATTTATATTATATTATTCGGTACAACTGTTGCCAAACTCTTATCAGCGAAACAGATAAAAGGCAAATAATTGCGAATGCAATAAAAGAACAATGTGTAATAAATATTGTGGCAAGACAATGACTCAATTAATCACTCACTTGATGCCGTTTGTTAGAGAATTCACCTTGTTTATTAATTTGGCCCTGTACGGATAATTTAGTCGACGTACATTAATTAAGAACTTTATTTTCGCATTTCAGTTAAAATTCTAAAAACATGCATAGAGCAAAAACAGCCTTCAATTTGGCGATATCGCCAATTGCACATCAAAATTTTGCCACATGGCTGCTGAAGGGCCCCAGTCAAAAGGTAAGTGGCGATTTTGGATTTTACCAATATAATTTTTTTATTCAATTTTTCATTTCATTTATTTAGATCGCTAAGAATGCCGTTGCCGCTGCAGCCATCAGGACATACAACTCCGCCGCGGCGGAACCCTTCGCGAATGGCACCACCGCCTCCTACGTCGAGGAGATGTACAACTCCTGGTTGCGCGACCCAGCGTCCGTGCATACCGTAAGATATCCATTCGTCGCTGCTAATACAATTGCATTGATTGCCATTTGTAATATTCACA
Source organism: Coelopa pilipes (assembly GCA_947389925.1). NCBI lineage: Eukaryota > Metazoa > Arthropoda > Insecta > Diptera > Coelopidae > Coelopa > Coelopa pilipes. The sequence goes on along the minus strand of OX376699.1, from coordinate 37,944,348 downwards.
GTCCTGGGATGCCTACTTCCGAAGCAACAGTTATGCCGGTCCTCCAAACCTAGCGCCCGTACAAAGAAACACCGTTCCATTGACTGCTTACGGAGGAATGGGTGGCATGGATGCTGCTCCCGATGCGAAGACAATCGACGACCATTTGGCTGTTCAGGCGATTATTAGGAGTTATCAGGTACGTGCTAATGTTCAGAAGAAATCCACCCATTATCCCAATCTCATTAGGAACGACAATGTCCCAGATTCATTTGGTTATAATTTTATAGTTATTGAAGTTTAATTGTATTTCAATTTAATTAATTCATTGTTTGAAGTAATGCACTTTTAGTTCCATAAACTGTATTTGATTGTTCTTGACAACCACAAACAACCTCTCCTTCTTCATTGAATAATGGTTTCTTTCCTATCCATACTACATATATATATATACCTTCGGTTCATGCATATGAAATATATTCTTCATTATTTCCTACAGAATGTGCATGACATGCCCTGATATTTAGTCAATGATATACATTCCTTATTCAAATATATGTCTATTCTAAAAGACATATAATCTCCAATTACTGCATTTCCCCAATCAACATTCATACAAAACGTAACTATTTTTCTAAAGTAGAGGTCAACATATTTACGTCCATGTGTGAAAAAAGTAGTAGTTGAAATGTAATCGATGTTGATTATGTCTAAACAGTGGTGACAATGTACATTTATTAAAAGTAGGTCAGGATATTACCATATAGAAAAACTAGTAGACCCTATCGAAAACATATATTTATTTACTATATATTACAATGTGTTAAAATTTAACATACTTTTATGCGTCTTCTTTAATGTCTCTAGAATAGAGTACACGTAATCACTAAACTCGTATTTTCGTACTAATTGGTTCTCTAAAAATGATTTTTGTTATAAAATTTCGGCCGAACTAAATTTTGATGGTTGATTGAAACCTCTAATTAAAACGCTTATAAGTATGTTAACGAATTGAAGATTTTGATACTTCTTTTTAAATAAGTATTTCGAATATGAACGTAACTAGTTGAAGAGAAACATCTTAATGTAAATGTACTCAATGCAAAAAACAGGCCCGTGGTCATTTGGCATCAGATCTGGATCCACTTGGAATTTTGACGCGTGATAAGACCGTCAGCAAGGATGGTCAAGCCCGTCGTGCTAATGAAGATGTACTCAGACAACATTTTGGGTTTATGTTTGGTAATTTAATTTAAAAAATTTTCCTAAAGATTACAAACCAATCTTTTGGTTCTATTGAAATTCGGAGACAACAAAAACCTTAGAAATTTTACCAAAGCAAAAATATTTTCTTCTATCTATATAATATCTCTTTGTATTCACTCTATTCTCACACAATGGGTTGCTTTTACTTGTTACGGTGCCATTTGTTGTAATTTGTGAATCTTGCACTAGTATGATCGTATGATTTGATGCAATGTTTGCTAATATCTTCTCTCTACTACACGTATTCAGCCTTACACAAAATTTATAAATTCCCATTACATTTCTAACTTGCCTAACCCTACCACATGGATTGAAGTTTATTCTTGATTTTTTAGCATTTTGATTGAGTTGTTTTTTTTATTTATTTTGGTTTCCAAGTTTGTACCTTCATTTTACTTATCATTTCATCATAAATATAATTTCTATCATTTGAAAATGATCGCTGTGTATTTTGGTTTAAACTTTGCTGAATTTTTCTTTAATTTATTTATATTTTTCTTCTCTAATCGTATGTTTTATATTGCGCATATACATAAAAACCAAACAAACAAAAAACTATTTCTATATGTTACAATGAATCTATGTATAGATTCGAGGACATAACATTGCTCACCTTGATCCTCTTGAAATTAATACCGCCGAATTGCCAGAGAACTCCTCGACGAAAGCCATTTATGCTAATTTCAGTTTTGGTAAGTAAGTTAGTCTTGTAGTACTTGTTGAAGTTCATTCCTAGATTTAATCAGTCTTCTCTCCATGTGTAATTTCTATTGTTTTTATTTCATGCACATTATTTAAGTTGGAATTTTCGCTGTTATCTCAAGAGTCGCTTTCTAATATTTCGTCCTCTTTCATATGTCCAAGTAGAGGTTTTTTACACAATACAGACTAATGTTCAAAGCTTTGTTCAATTGCTTTTGCTTAACTTAATAGCTTAATAGTAATTAACGCTGATATTATGTAGTTAATACATAATGATTTATACAAGCATTTACAATTCATTTTCCCTGCATTATCTACTCGGTTATATGAAAGAGTTTTATGATGTGTTCCCTTAAATTGCTATCGCGACATAAGTATAACAAAAACCCTGCAATTTGTGTGAAACTACGTATTTACGAAGTTACAAATTTCAATTATCTTCCTATACCTTACCGCCGTTCGCCCTTAATCGTTATGAAGCATGTTGTAATCGATTTGTTCTCCGAATTTCAAATCATGATTCCCTCCCATGCTTCTGTGTTATGTTCTTCACTAACTTTTTTTTTTATCCCCCTTTGAACAAATATAAATAAAACAAATATGAAGGTGAACATGACATGGAGCGGCAGTTCAAACTTCCCAGCACCACATTTATCGGTGGCGATCAGGCTGCGTTGCCTTTAAGGTGAGCTGATATTATCCTCGATTTAATTTGTTCTTATACTAATTTTTAATTATTTCTGTGTATTTCCAGGGAGATTTTGAACCGTCTTGAGAACGTGTACTGCAATAAAATCGGTGTTGAATTCATGTTCATCAACTCTTTGGAACAGTGCAATTGGATTCGCAAACGCTTCGAAACCCCCGGTGTCTTGAGCTTCTCGCCAGAAGAGAAGCGTCTCATCTTGGCTCGTTTGACACGTGCCACTGGGTAAGACTATATTTACTTTCAACGCTACTGATAATATATTAATCCTGATTTTAAATCTCAGATTCGAGGCCTTCTTGGCTAAGAAGTTCTCCTCCGAGAAACGTTTCGGTCTGGAGGGTTGTGAAATGATGATTCCAGCTTTGAAGGAAATCATTGATGTCTCCACTGAGTTAGGCGTTGAGTCCGTAATTATGGGTATGCCCCATCGTGGTCGCCTTAATACGTTAGCCAACGTATGCCGTAAACCCTTGCACCACATTTTCACTCAGTTCGCTGGCTTGGAAGCCGCCGATGATGTACGTATATATTTGTTAAAGAGACAAAGTATCTAATCTAACTGACCATTCACCATTCGTTAGGGCTCTGGTGATGTAAAGTACCATTTGGGTACCTACATCGAGCGTTTGAACCGTGTCACAAACAAGAACATCCGTTTGGCTGTTGTTGCTAATCCATCTCATTTGGAGGCCGTCGATCCCGTCGTTCAGGGCAAGACGCGCGCTGAACAATTCTATCGTGGTGATCAGGAAGGCAAAAAGGTGATGTCAATCCTTATTCACGGTGATGCCGCATACTGCGGTCAAGGTGTTGTCTACGAAACGATGCACTTGTCTGACCTACCTGACTACACTACACACGGCACCATTCACGTTGTGGCCAACAATCAAATTGGATTCACGACCGATCCTCGTTTCTCTCGCTCCTCCCCATATTGTACAGATGTGGCACGTGTCGTGAACGCCCCTATTTTCCATGTGAATGCCGACGATCCAGAGGCTGTGATGCACGTATGCAAGGTTGCCGCCGAGTGGCGCGCCACCTTCCACAAAGATGTAGTTATCGATTTGGTTGGCTACCGTCGCAATGGACACAATGAAATCGATGAGCCGATGTTCACCCAGCCTCTTATGTACCAGAAGATTAGGAATCACAAAAATTGCCTTGATCTGTACGCTGACAAACTGATTGCCGAGGGCACCGTCACAGCCGAGGAGGTCAAATCTGTTGCTGACAAATACGAAAAGATCTGCGAGGAAGCCATGGAGTTGGCCAAGAAAGAAACGCATATCAAGTACAAGGACTGGCTTGACTCTCCATGGTCCGGCTTCTTTGAAGGAAAGGATCCATTGAAGGTTTCACCTACTGGTGTCAAGATGGAAACCCTGATTCACATTGGCAACCGTTTTTCGGAACCACCACCAAATGCTGCCGAATTTGTGATTCACAAGTAAGTCATATACAAATTTTTAGGGAATTAAATTTCTAAAATTCTTTTCCATGTAAACGCAGGGGTCTTATGCGCGTCTTGGCTGCTCGCAAGGCAATGGTTGAGGATCAAACTGCTGATTGGGCTCTCGGTGAGGCCATGGCTTTCGGATCTCTGCTCAAGGAGGGTATCCACGTGCGTCTCTCAGGCCAAGATGTGGAGCGTGGCACTTTCTCGCATCGTCACCACGTGTTGCATCATCAGTTGGTGGATAAGGCCACATACAACTCCTTGCAGCATATGTACCCCGATCAGGCCCCATACTCCGTATCGAACAGTTCCCTCTCCGAATATGCTGTACTCGGCTTCGAACACGGTTACTCCATGACCAACCCGAATGCCCTCGTCCTGTGGGAGGCACAATTCGGTGACTTCAACAACACCGCTCAGTGCATCATTGACCAGTTTATCTCTAGCGGTCAAGCGAAATGGGTCCGTCAATCCGGTTTGGTAATGCTCCTGCCTCACGGCATGGAGGGCATGGGACCCGAACATTCGTCGGCACGCGTTGAACGTTTCTTGCAAATGTCTTCCGACGATCCCGACTATTTCCCACCAGAATCCGATGAGTTCGCAATTCGCCAGTTGCACGACATCAACTGGATCGTGGCCAACTGTTCAACCCCCGCTAACTATTTCCACATTTTGCGTCGTCAAATCGCTCTGCCTTTCCGCAAGCCCTTGATTCTGCTTACCCCCAAGTCTCTGTTGCGTCACCCAGAGGCCAAGAGTAAATTCAGCGAAATGAGCGAATGCAGCGAATTCCAACGCATCATCCCTGACAATGGACCAGCTTCAGAGAATCCACAAAACGTCAAGAAGGTCATCTTCTGCACAGGTCGCGTCTACTACGATCTGACCAAGGCTCGCGCCGACAGGAAACTCGAGAGTGATATCGCCATCGTGCGTGTGGAACAGGTAAGGGTTCAATAAACTTATATTAAATTATAAAAAGTGATTCATTTTGTGTCTTCTATAGATTTCGCCCTTCCCCTTCGACTTGGTGAAAGAGCAGGCCAACCTCTACAAGGACGCCGAATTGGTCTGGGCCCAGGAAGAACACAAGAACCAGGGTTGCTGGACGTACGTTCAACCACGCTTCTTGACCGCACTCAATCAATGCAGAGATGTTAGGTAAGTCGGAACCTGGCTGGTCGCTAATTATATTATGTCATGTTCACGTTGTCTGTTGCCAACAAATGCAGGGTCATGCATCATGCAGCCTTTTAAGTTAATAAGTTATAGTTTTATTTTTTGTTGAACAGTACAACAACAAAGTGTTTGCGTGCTAATTTATTTATTTCTTTGAAATTTGACTTAAAAGCTTTATTGAAATTACATATATGTACATATATATTTATCCAGATGTCTATTATAATTTCTTCTCGATGCACTTTTGTGCCTTTTTACAATTCCCCACCTATTTCTATGTTATCTAATTTTCTTTTGATTTCTTATTTGTTTTTTTTTTCTACTTTGCATTAACCAATCACTTCACGAACATATATGTATTTGTTGTAGTACTGCACCAATGTCTCTCAATAAGTCGTTTTTTAGAATATTCTCTCATCTTTGTATTATTGATGAGATAATCGTAACAGATTTGACTTGTTTGCTTTAAATATTATCCCTTGATTTTTTTACATTCAAATAGATTTTATTACAGTACCTTAACCGTTTAAAATTATCTCTGGAATCATAGTTTTTATCACAGTTATTTATCAATACTTAATTTGATAAATTTTTGAATATGTCCTGATCCACTCGCCTAACGTTTCTTTTTTATATAATTGAGCGGAATAGTTCACCAGTGTTTTGTTATTTACTTTTTTTATTGATTTATGAAATATAGGATTTGAACGAACCAATTACATTTCACTATCATCACGCATGGCTTTTTATTACGACTTTTTTTTTTTTTGTTTTCTTCTTTATTCCAAAAATGTATCTTCTACTAACTTCTTCCGATGTTCAGATTATTTATTACTAATTCTACCTAATCTACTACCAATACTTCTACTTCTATAAGTATTTCTAAAAGTATCTCTACTACACTCATTACTTATTCCAAAAATACAAAAATACAATAAACAATTAAAAACAATATAAACTACAATCAAACAAAATCTACAAAAAATTCCTTCTCTTGTATGTGTGTGTGTGTTGTTGTTCCAGCCCAAGTGATGCGCATTCCTCTTCCTCTACTACCACTACTACTACCAGTGAAACTGATTCTGACTCTGATTCTGATACTAAATCGAAACCCTGGTTGAGCCGCATGTTCACCCCAAATAAATCCGAATCGAACAACGTGGTCGCTGAGCAGGCTGCCGCCGGCGATTTCAATGCCGCCAAACATTTCGATCTTAAAAATACGATCCAAAACTTTAACAGACCCACTGGAAATGGTGCTGCCTCTGGCGCGCGTAAAGCCAAATCTGGAAGAAAAATTAGGTGAGGAGGGAGCGAGCGCAATTAAAATTGGTCGCGTCAAAAATTGTTCTACTATCTTATTTTAATTTTTTTTTTTTTTTTAATTTTTTTTTTTATTCGATAAATATTTTGCAAACTATATGAATAGTATTTACCTATATTGAACTGAATGTAAATCGATTGTTGGGGCATTTAACCATAGTACTTTTTCTAATTTTAAATTTAGCATTTTTAAATTCTAATCACTTTCAAAGATACTAAATCTATTCGTTCGACAACTTTAAATTAATTTTTCGTGAAAATATTCTACAATTTAAATTTATTTATATTTTTTATGTGTTGAATTAGAATATCGATGTTGTTGATGGGTATCGGGCAGTGCGATCGACCTGCACAACCGTTGTTTGTCGTGGTGTCGTCGTCCTTTGTCTGTACCCTTTGCTGCCCTATAGTTGTTTTGCACGTGTGTTCAATATCTCGCCTTTCGCCCGCTCGCCTTGTTTGTGTACCCCTCCTCACATGTTTGCCTCTTAGTTTCATATTTTTTAGTTTTTCTCATTTCCTACTCGAGTTGTCCGACTCATGTCCGTTTCCGTTCCTCAATTATTATTTATTTCCCTTCTCCTTGTCTACCCCCCGATCACCACCATGCCATCGCTCGTTCCGGACGTGTGAAACACACTGACTGACTGACGGAATGAATTTTTTGCATTTTTGTTTGTTTTTGTTTATTTTTATCTTATTATTTATTATGTATCTTGTTTACATTTCGCTGCCGTTGGCCGTTGGTTCCTACCATATTTGTCTTTATTGTGATCTTAATTTTCATTGCGTTTTTGTATCGTTCCATTTTTTTTTTTTTTTGCTTCCATTTAATTCATTCATTCATTAATCTATGAACAATTATGTATGTCTATAGAATATTTACGAGGAAGTCTAACATAACCAGACACTGTAAAGTAAGCTAGAGATCTCCTGTAGTCAAGTAGTTCGGTGCAACATGTAGTCTTTCTTAATACCTGTTGTTTTTTTAGTTCCGGTAATCTAACTCCACTCACTTATTAGTTCCATGTATTTCTCATTTTCCATATTATTCTCTCCTTAGACTATTTATATTATTATTTGAAATATTTTACTTTAGTTCATAACTATTATATGACATGTGATTTTCACTTATACTATTTCCATCTACTTGTTACTGTCCATGTGCATGTGCGTATATGTTTTACAGCATTAAGCTATGCAACAACTCACACCTGGTTTGGGGTTTGATTATTTTTGCTATTCGTGCACTTCTTTCATACTAACCGTAAACATTTTATGTTGCCATTCCTTTGAAAATGTCCCATCAAACGTCGTATGTGTAATGTAACTCACTCTATATTTATTGCAAAACAATAACTGAGCCAATCCACTAATGATGTTTCTTTTCTTCTTTCAAATTTTCTCTCTTTCCACTTCCCTGACACGCCCCCTACCTTTTGTTCTCCAATGATACAGCTATGTGGGACGTGCCTGCGGCGCCTCGACCGCCACCGGATCCAAGGCCCAACACATTCGCGAGTTGAATGCCTTGTTGAACGACGCCATGGCCCTTTAAGTAACTCGACCACTCACTTTTCAACTTCTACAACTACAACTTTAACTCCAACATTTTCACCAACTTGAACTCTACAAAAATGAAGCGAAAACGTAAATAGGAAACTTTAGGGACGACATTGATTTGATCGTCATAGCAAAGCTGACAAAGGAGGAGACTATGACGCTGACGACATAAATTAAATTAAATATTAATACTAATACATAAACATAGTTTAGACAATTTACAACCCTAAAGAGCGAAAATTTACATTAAAAACAAATTATATACTATTCAAACATTTGTCAAGGAAAACTTTGAAATCACGAACCCTAAAAACAGTGAAACGAGAAATGTTATGAAAATACAAACATGAAACAGTTTTAATTTTATGATTATTATTTATTAAATTAGTGATTATTCTATCTCAACATTTGTAGATTTGTTCTATATATTTTTTAGTAACTTTTTTGTTTATAATTTTAGTTACGTTATAAAAGAAAAGAAAAACTTTGAAGCAAAAAACAAACCAACAAAACCGTTGTTACTTTCTTTTTACCTTTTGATGCATGAACATTTTTTAATTGAGGAGCTAAAAACAAAAACTTTTAATGAAGTTTTTCCAAATAGTAAAGCAAAATGAAAGTAAAGAGAACATAACGTAATCAGGGATTAAAAAGTAAATGTATTATTTTTTGTATAAAAGAAAGTATATGATTATTGTACAGCTGAGTATGAGCAGTGGGCGTGGTTTCCATAGCATGCTCCCCTCACTTTGGGTAATCAAATCCTGAATACACTCATTCTCAGTTGTTTTAAAAATATAATTTATTCTTCAACTCATTTTACCTAGTTTTAAAAAATTACTAAATACGAAAAGAAAAAAAATATAACAATTAAATTGCGTTTTCATGAATTTGTTGTTATGAAGCAATCAAACTAAAATCTAAATATTGTAATCGCAATAGTCTGCAATAGCAGTGATAAATGCCTATTTTTGATAAATATTTAATGCTTGATATTAAAATTCTATTTGAAACAGCCGATTTAATTGCAAATCTGAGTTTTATTTAAATATTTTTGTTGTCGTTATTTTTTTTTTTTTTTTTTTGTTTTGTTTTCAGTTTAACTAATTTATGAATGGTTTTCATCTCCTACAAACGTTATCTGTAAAGATAAAATTACTATTCGTTCTATGGCATATTTTTGATTTTGCTTTTAGTTTTCTTATTTAGTTCAAAATGTTTATATAGTTTATATAAATAAGTCGAGAAATATATAATATCGTAGACATTTACAAAATTACACTTACAACATAATATCAAATATGCAGAAAATTCACAATGATAAAACTTGAAACACGAAAAATCTTTAAAAAAGTTAATATCCCGGAAGTAACAAATTTAATAGTAAAGTATGTAGCATTACCTTTGCATACAAAAACTTTACTGTTCGACCATGCTATTAAAGCGATACAAGGAACGGTTCTGCAAGATTTATTTCAGATCCGATCATTTAATGATAGAGTATTTATTGATATTGATAGAGAATAACGCTTGAGGTTGGTTGAACTTAAACCTCTAATTTCTTCTAACGTTAACACGAAGCGAACTCAACTTTAATCGGTGCGACCCAGGAAGGTAGGACGAGGAATAATGATATTGTACTTTTTAGAAGGTTATTAACATTAGATTGTAAGCGAACGATTTTTCGAGAAGATAACGATTTTTTGTTAATCACAGTTGAGAGCTGTTGTTATATTTAATTTTTTACGAACTACGGAATTCATATAACCAAAAAAAAACAAAACCAATTGAAATTTGTAGTATGACAATGATCCACGATCTTATTAAATTATATTGATATATACTTTCTAGGGAATGAACTGCGTAAACCTACCTGTAAGGTGTGGAGTCGAACTTCTTCAAACTGTTCTTTGCGTAGACATCATGTTTTAAAAACACTAAAAAAATCAAATTAAATTTAAATAATAAGATGTGAAAATGATAATCGGTATCCGATCATTCCGTAGGAGACCCATTGGGTGGAACGTTACGGAGTGACGTGCGTGTCTTTGTAAAATATTTAAATGTTGCACCAAATTTTGCTAGATATTGTTTAACAACAAATGTGGGATACTTTCCCCAAAACTATTATACTATATATATACATATATATATACATTTGCACCCAAAGTAAATACTAAATAAATGAGAAGTGATCATTGAAAAGGACACCTCGTGGAAGTTTGATTTTTTCTTGGTGTTTTGGTTCCATAAAGTTGGTCTTCTGGAAGCATGAGAAATCAATTTTTGTACTTTTCCTACACTCATCAGAGATGACTGCGAATTCGCCCGCCACGGCGTATGAGCAACATTTGATTGTTTTGTGACCAGCTTTTGAGAGACCAGAGAGACTTCAGAACTAATTGAAAAATAAATTGTGTGCTTTTGTCTATTTTATTTTTATTTATTTATTTATCTGCAATAAAAAGTTGTCCATTGTGGAGTTCAGCTATGACAGACTTCGTTCGGCAGCGATTCACCGCTGACCCTAACCTTCCGCTGTCAGCGTCAGGGACCGTCCGCTAATCGATCGCCACGTCTAGCTCCGCCCAGGCGAGACCATGCCGTCCAATTTGTCTTCATCTCGCCGCCTCTCCTTCTCATCCTCGCCACCCAGCAGTTGCATTTGTTTAATTTCACGCTTATGAATGGTTTCATCGCAGGCGCCAACGGAAATGGCGTGCATCGTGTTCAACGTCGACTTCTCCTTCTGCTTATGTCTCTCTCTGCTCATGTCTCTCCTCGTTTGCTCTCCTATAACCTTCAGAATTCCTTTCTTGACTTCTCGACACAACGACGAACGATTCTCGAATTCGATTCGAAAGCTACGTCAGTTACGAAGAAACAAGATATTAATTCAACTTCCCGATCACCCGGGAGGGTGGCCAGATTTCGTGTCGAGTGTGGCGTCATCAATTGGATTGCATTTCGAATTAGTCGCCCTCGAAATTGACAATTGCGACAGTTTTTCGAACAATTTGAAACCGCTCGATCGAGCCCACTGATCGGGATCTCGCGAAGACCCGGGGCCCAAAGTGTGCCAAGTAAATTGAATTGAATGGAGGAGGGGGCAGTGGATTGAGAAGAAAGTCTTTGATCTCGCCGGCAGAAAATTCCCGAATTGCAATCGCAATGTAATTTCGTGACCAACAGGTAGATCGGTCGGTTGCTCTTGTTTTCATTTGACATTCGCAGCCTCGCGTCAATGTCATGACGTGTCTGCGGCGATTCTTGACTCAATGTCGTCATGACCAAGTGATGTCTGGTTGAGAATTCGAAAATATTCTCATTAAATCCAAAGGTTGGGAATCAAAAACATAAACAACCAAAATTCTTCTCCCCAAAAAGGGAACGTGAGTCGAATATCTCGGAAAGTCAGCCCCAAATACCAGCAAAATAAGGCTTCGAATATTATTTTTAAACGGCGATATTTATATATACAGAGCATATGATTTTAATGGGCAAATAAAGAGCAAACAAAGAACTTGAGGCCACTTTGCATCGTGGATCCAAACACACAAACAATCATGAGTTGCGATCAAAACGTGTTTCTGTCTTTTCCATTCCCCTTTCTCTCTCTCTCTCTCTCTCTCTTTCTCACACTGCTGAGTTTTCGCAATTTATTGCTGTTTATTGTATTTATTATAATAAATATAAATGTGTATAGTATAAGAGGAGAGGGAACAACATCTAATGGTATCAAAGATTCGAAAAACTCATGGCCTTTTGGCATGGCGGACGAAGCATCGGACGCCGAGAACTTGGCACAGTTTTGATTTTCACTCAAAATTCGAAACACATTTTTCACGCATTTTATGCAGAGCGATAAAAATGAACGAGAACGAGAAGCAAAAACAGAAAAAAAACACTAACCGAGGAGAAGAAAACATGGGTTAAGAGATTTATTTTGTTATCTCCTAAATAACGGTTGACAGACGAAATTTGCAAATAAAAATACAAATAGACAGACTGACGGGCGGACGAATGGACAGCAAGAGTCGGAGTGGAATGTCTTCGAAGATCTTCCGACAATTTATCACAATTGAAATGGCAGTCAAGAGGAACGACGCCAGTAGATGGAAAGGCCAGCTAGTGAAGGGGCGAACAGGGTAAATAAAAAATGGACATTTTTGCAATTTATCTCCGAGGATTAGAGACAGTGGCGACTGCTCGAAAGACCTTCGGTTCCCGTCCGACGTTCGCGCGGACTCGGGTTTGACCAAAATATCCGAATCTTATTCAGACATCCTCGTCGAAGCCTCGCCTTGATTTTCGATTTGTTTTCATTTTTGAACTTTTTGAATAGCTCAGTTTTGATATTTGAATTTTGACAGCGACGAATCAGGGCAGACGCATATTTAACTATGTGTTGTTGTTGGTGTTATTGCACGCATTCAAAAGACAGCAGCAGAAATACAATTGCAACAACAATGGCGACGAGAACAAATCAGAGGAATTTCATTGTATGTATGTATGGATAACGATTGGCGAATGGTGTGTATTTATAGCAGCATGTTTTTGTAAACTTGACCAACAGCGAGCGAACGGCGACGATCGCCCGATCTTCAAATGATCGACCGCCAAATAAAGAATTCTCAATCCTCCCGCCGTCCCCCACTCTGTCTGCCTCTCTCTTTCTCTCTCTCTCTCTCTTTCTTTTGCTCTCCCTTGTATTCCCTGCTCTTGACTTAGATCGTGGCAAGGCGTTCCATTGGCTTTACAGCGGTTTATTTACCCCCGAATTCATTCATTGCCAGAGAAAAGAGGGACCGAAAGAGAGACAGAGAGAGAGCGAGCGACAGCCGCCCGCTTCCGCGACCTCAGACGATGTCGTGTATCATTTCGCATTATGAGAAACCAAAACAGAATTATTCAATGAGCAATCGAATCGGGATTTCCAAAATTCCTCCCTGTCCCTGCTCTGTTTTCGCTCAGCGCTGATGAAAAAAACAAGGCCGCATTTTTGTTTTTGTTCATTTTAAAATTGTTTATTTTATTCCAGAATAGTTCGCTGAGCATCGAAAAGGTTTTATTTTATTTTTTTTTTTCTTCTAAATAGACTGCATGAATTTACAACAATGTCATGTTGATGTTTACTTTAACCGTTATTTACAGAATAAACTATCCACATTACACACACATGCATACACGCACATGACGATGTGGCAACTCATACACATACGCCGTGAGCTTGAGTAGGCGAAAAATAATTACACTTGTACAGATTTACAATATGCAGGTAAAAATATATATATATATTTGTCTATTCTCTAATAAAATAAACTACACAATTGTATAAAAAGTTTCCACAAAGCAATTTTACAGCGTGTTTTACTACTTATTTACAAATGGTCTTGTAGTCTAAACTATTATAAACATATGGTTGTATGGAACTCCGAAGAGGTCCCCGAGTTCGATTGCAATAAGTCGATAAGAAGTTTACAAGTACATTATCTACATGTGGGATTGAATATTTTACAAAAGGGATCTTTACAAATACGACTATGAATTACGTTAAACTAGCACTGCTACTGCGATTAAGAGGGACAAACACACAGAACAGTGCGTGAGAGCGGGTGAGGAGTGAGATCAGTAAAAAACAAGCTAGAAGTATTTTTTAACAGAGCTCAACAACTAGAGACTAGACTACATAACTACTGCTAAAATATAGTAGTACAATAGTAAATCGTACCAGAAATGGCAATTGCATAATGGATAGAAAAAATTGATAGCAATAATACAAGAAATATTGAGAAAGTCAGAATAAAATCACCGCGGAATAGAGTGAACGATAGAGAGAGAGAGAGAGAGAGCGAGAGGTTTTTAAACCATGATATCATACAAGATCGGTGATCGTGGTGAGGCGGATCTAAATACAGTGGCTTCGGGGTCGTCGATCTACCTGGGTGGGTTCACACCATGTTCCATATGCTGTAGGTGCGCGCCCTGTCCTCCTCCTCGGCGATCTGCTCGTAGTCGATCTCCAGGTACTCCTTGCCGCCGAAGTTCACCTTCCGACCGGTGTACTTCTTGATGTAGCTGATGTGGGCCGGCACCTCCTTGCCCTCGACCTCCAGCTTGTACGAGATGCTGGTGATGCGCTCCAGCACCACGCCGAGCTTCCACCTCACCTGGGTCTTCCGATAGCGCTCCGCGTACATGACCTTCTCGCCCACCTCGAACTCGCGCAGCTTGATGCAGGTCTTCAGCGGTTTCGCCGGCTCCGCGATCTCCTCGTAGTCCTCCTCCTCGTCGGTGTCGACCTTCACGTACTCGACCGTCTTCTCCAGCGTGTCCTCGACTGCGGCCCCCGCCGTCGACTCCTCGGGCCCCTTGAAGAACGAGTCGCTGATGGAGAGTTTTCGCTGCTGTCGCCGGATGATCACCTTCTTCTTCACTCGGCGCTTCTTCTTCTCCGGCGCCGGCGGCTCCTCCACGAGCACCTCGGGCGAGTCGAGCTCGGTCGTCTCGAGCTCTGTCGTCTCGTCCTCCTCGGTGGTCACCGTTCGTTCCGCATCGTTCGAGAGCTCATCCTCCGTCTCCCCAGAGGCAGGGACAGGCTGTGGTTGGGAGGCTTCTGGGGTGTCCTTCTTGCTCTTGTCCTTGGTGGCTGTGTTGGTGGCAGGGGTCTGGTGGTCGCTGGACTCGACCTTCTTGGACGCGGCTGTCTTGTGCACGATGACCTTCTTGAGGATCACCTTCTTCTTGGCGCAGTCGTCTCTGGGCACGTCGAAGGGGGCCGGAGCCGGAGCCTCCGCGCTCCCCTCGACGAACACCTGCACTGCTTTCACTTGCAACTCTGGCATCGCTGCTGCTTCAGCTGCTCCTGCTTCGGCTTGTGGTTTCTCGACCGATGTGGCAACCGTCGAAGTTGTCGCGGGACTGTGGGCTGGCGTCGATGTGGGTCCGGTTTTTGTATCTGCCGCGACCGGGACGGCGTCGCCGATGGAGGACTCCCGAGCGGCCGGCAGCGACGACGGCAATGGCGACGATGGCAACGGCAACGGCGTCGACGCTGCTGCGGCCCGTCGCTCTGTTGGCACCTGTTGCTCGGGCTTCACCTGTTCGCTCTTGCTCACCGACTGCGGCTCGTCTGCCGGAATCGCCGCCTGATGAATGGGTTTCTTACCGTCGGCGCACGCGGCCGTGGGCGTTGCCGCTCCGTGCACCGATTCCAACGGCTCGGCCTTCGTTTGATTGCGCGTCTCTTTGTTCGGTTCGTCCTTTTGCGGGGCCCCCTGTTTGGGGTGCTCCTTTTTCACCTGCTCTCTTTTCAGATCGTCTTTCTCCAGAACGTCTCCTGCCAACGGCTCCTTTTTGTGATCCTCTATCTTGAGGTCCGTTCCCTTGTGCTCCTCCTTTCTCTGCTGCTGCTTCGGCTTCTCCACCTCCTCCTTCTTCGCCTTCTCTATGGCGTTTTGGACTTTCTCCGGAGTGGCTCGAATCTGTTTTGCTCTAGTTTCCGACGTTTGCTGTTGAGTCGCTGCTGTGGCAACAGCACCAACAGCAACACCGGCCGATGTCGTCTGGGCTGCGAGGGCTCCTCTGACCTGACCGCTCGGTTCGCTGGCTTTCAATGGACTTACCAGTGGTGCCATCCCCGCATCGATCTGACCGTCCACTCGTCTCACCGGGCTGCCTGAGTCGTCTTCGGTTGCTTTGGCGGTGTCGACCGGTTCGATTTTTGTTGCTGTGACGGTCGCTGTTGTTGCTGCTTTTGCTAATGATGCATCATCGATCACTAATGGCGTTGCCAATGTCACTGTTGCCATTGGCGTTGCGGCTGCAGCCGACGTCGCTGTCGGCGGCGCCGCCGTCGTTGCCGTCGCCGTCACTGCATCCTTGTTGCTATAAATGGATCGTGCGCTCGTGTCGCCGCCCCCTCCACCGACGCTGCTCTTGATCGACTCGGATTCGGGTGTTGTTGTTGCTTTTGCCGTTGTCTCCTGCGTTACTGACGGCATTGTTGTTGTAGTTGTTGTCGCTGTTGTTGTTGTTGTTGTTGCCTCGCTCGCTGTCGCTCTCTTCACGGACGATCGTTTAACTCTGGTGATCGGTCTGGTGACCTTTGGCTCGCCTGCTCTCTCTCCCTCCCGCTCAGTCTCGGCGATTTTCGCCATCGTTCGCTTTTTCACAATCGCCTCCGAGTCCGAGGGACGGCGCTGCGCCTTCAGGTTCAGGGGCAGCGGACTCGCGACGGGCGGCTCGATTTTCGAGCCCTCGACCGCGGCGATGGAGGCGCGGCGAACGGTGCGTTTGGCCGACCCATCACTAGATTTCGTGACGGACTTCTTTTTGGACTTCGAGGTGGTCGTCGTGGTCTTTGCATGGCTCTGTTCCGAGCTCGTCTCCTCCTCCACGGTGGAGAGGGATCGCGAACTGATTTCGGTCTCATCCAGCTCCTCCTCCTGGATTTTGGCTACTTCCTTTGGAGAACTTTCTTTACTCTTTGCATCATGGACACCTCCTGAATTTGGAGAGGGAGGTGATTTTCTGATGACTTCCTCCACCTTTGCAGCCGGCACCTCCTGAGTTGATGGAATTTCTTTGCACTTTTTCGTTTGGTTCACCAATTTCTGCTCAACAGTTTCCACTTTGGCCTCCTTGTGGTAGACTAAATGGTGTTCAGGGGACTTTCTTTCGTTCAACTCGTCCTGCTTTTCCGTCGGTTTCTCATTCTTTACAACTTTCTTGCTCTCTTTATCCGTTCTTATTTCCATTTCCTTCTCCTTTTCCATCTGCTTTTCTTGCTCCTTTTGATTTTCTTTCTCATTCTTCATAACGATCTCTTTTTCCTTCTTCTTCTCTTTCTCATTCTTCATATCGATCTCTTTTTCTTTCTCATTTTCCTTCTCTTTATCCTTTTCCTTCTCTTTATCCTTTTCCTTCTCCTTTTCCTCGTCCTCCTCGTTGAAGATGCTCCGGCGCCGGACGACCTTCACGAAGCGAAACCTCACGGGGCCCTCGGGTTCCTCAACCGCCGCCGACTTCGTCGCCCCGGCCAGCGGCTTCTTGACGACGCCCTCGTCTGTCGCAGGTGCCGCCCCCTCCTCGTCGGTGCTGTACTGCTTCAGGACGCCCTTCACCTCGCTGAGGGCGCCCGAAATGCGGGCGCGCAGCCGGTTCAGGCGCTCGATCGGATCCTCCGACTCCTCCTCCAGCGAGTCCTGCGACAGCATGCGTCGCTGTCGACGCAGACGGGTCGAGGCGCGCGACGACAGCCCCGAATCGATCGCATCCATCGACACCGAGCGGCTGACGTCGTTCGTCAGCGGCGCCTTCGCACTCGACAGCGACAGCGATGACGAGGACGACAAGACGGTCGACATCGACCCTGCCGACGATGATGTTGTCGATTTCGGTGTCATCGTCGATGTTGCCATCGGTGTCGACTTCGACAGAGTCATTGTGAGTGGCGTCGACTTTGACGTCAGCGACGTGGTGAACGGCTTCGACGTGGACGTTGCCATTGTTGTCGGCAGGTGCGAAATCCGATCGCTCGCCCGCCCATACTTCGACAGCTCCGCGCCCGAGTGACCACCGCCTGTGCCCGTCGAGTGGCCGCCGACCGACCCGATGCCACCACCGCTCGCTCCCCCGACGCGCAAGTTCGCATAACGTCCCAGGCTCGCCGGCTCGTTCTTGAGGAGCGCGCGACGACGCAGCGGTTCCGTTTCCGGGATACTCGTCTTCGCACTCTTCATTTCGTACTTCATCTCACTCGGCTCCTCCTCCTCTTCGCCTTCGCCGTCACCAACACAGACACCGATACCGTCACCGACACTGCCTGCTTCGATTGCGATCGCTCGGTCGATTGCTCCGCCAACCTTGGGTGGGGAGGAGCAGCAGCACTCGTCGCTTGCAACAACACTTGCTTCACTTAGGATTTCACTATCTTCGCTTTGCGTTATGGTCATCGCAGCGGCGTCGTCGGCCTGCGAACTCTCGGCCCCTTCCGGTTCCCGTTGCGACTTCCGGTGTCGCTGCTCGTGAGACTTCCGTTGTTGCTTCTGCTCTCTTGACTTCCGGTTTGAACTCTCCTCTAGAGATTCTCGTTGATTTCGCTCTTGATGACGATCTTCTACGAATTGACGATTGGCTGCCGATTGTTGATGATCTCCTTCTGATTCAAGATGATCCCCGCTCTCTTGATGATTATCTCCTTCTCTTAGATATGATTTCTCTTTATGATGATCGCCTTCAAATCGATGAAGATTTTCTCCATCTGCTTGATGAAACTCTTCCTTTTGTTGATGTTGTTTGGCTTCTTGTTCTTGGGTATTCTCTTGGTTTCGATGACAATTTTCTCGTGGTTTCTTATTTGCTCGATTTCCTTCTCCTCCTGGATGTTTGCCTTCAATACAAGTGAAGGCGTCGTCTCTGTTGATCCCGATCACTTCATCAACCTGAGACCAATTGAGTTCATCTTCCGTCGACGTGTAGAAATGCTTTTCCTTCACCGACAATTTCAATTCCAACTCCAACAAACTGGCTGGTGCTTGTTCTTCTTCAGCTGCTGCTGCTACCACTGACGACGGACAACACGTTCGTTCACTGACGCCGTCTCGAGGAACCTCTTCCGAAGGCGGATCGCGTACATCTGAGCAGGAGGGAGATCGCTCGATCTCTAAATTTTCTAAACTCAAATACGGCCCACTTGTTGTTGTTATTCTTATTGTTGGGGGTGTTTTTGGCACAATTTGTTGTTGCTCCTCCTCGACATCGGTGCGAGTGTGTGCGTGAGTCGGTGGCGGCGCCGGCGGCGACAGCGACGGCGAGAGCTGCTGGGTGTAGGAGAATTCTCCTCCACTCGTCATCTCATGCGAATTATGGCTCTCATCATCGTGGCTTCCTCTTCTTGTTGCTGTTATATTTTTAGACCAAGTTGTTTTTGAACTTGAGCATGTTGTTAGTGTGGTTCTCTCTGCCATTGTAACGTCATAAATATGTTGGTGTTCTTGTTGTTGCTGTCGCTTTTCGAAAAAGCAATTATTACTTTCGTCAAGACCTCGTCGTTGATCTTCATTATTCAACATTTGCTCTCGTTGTTGAACTTGAATCTCGAACTGCGTCATGGTTGTTGTCGATATGGATGTGGATGGTGTTGTCGTTGTCGTTGTCGTTGTTGTTGTTGTTGTGCCCCTTGTGCTTGCTGCTGTCGATGTTGTTGGGATTTTTGCGTCCATCATTAGTGTTGTTTTAATGCTGTCGTGCCCACATGGTCCTCCACACGGGAACGACATTCGTCGCAAATGAATTTCCTTGCCACGGGTCATGGGAAAACTTTCAATAGCGGAAAATTTCTCAAGATCATCCCTCACTTTTCCCCTTGCAACGGGTCTGTCTGGGGTCTGCGCGAACGAAGGCAGGCGTCCCACAGTCCAGAGCATCTCAGAATCGCCATAGTGTGCAGGAGCCAGAAACGATACTTTGCCCTCCGTTGGTTTCCGCGTGACAGGGAATCGGGGTCCTTGAAAAACCACGGTCTCCTCTTTGCATTTCGGTGGAGCAACCTCTGCATCTTGACAAGGAAAGGACTGTGTTCTCTGGAGTCGCCTCCGTACCATGGGAAACCCTTTAGGGACATCATCGTCATCTGTCCAATTCGATGCCCTTAAGGCGTGGCATATCCAAGGCTTTTGAAGATATCGTTCGATTGGCGCCGTTTCTTCTTTTCGTTCCACTCTTTCTGTCGCACTCGGTTCGATTTTCTTTCGGCGCTGCCGCAAAAAGTTCGATCTTCCGCTCATGTGAGGATCATCGATCGAAATCAGCGGGAATCTCAGAACTCTGTCGTCATCGCCCGCCGAGGTGTTTACTTCCGATCGATGATGATTCCAAAATACATCTGACTCATCATATTTTTCTTTAACAATCAAACTGATGTTGTTGTAGTTATTTTCATTATTCGCACCAATCGATTGCATTGGAATTTCCGTCATCATCCCCTGATCGTCAACAACAACGCCGTAATTATGACTAGAGGCAGCCACAGGGAAAACATCATTATCTTCCTTATCATCATCATCGTTAACGGCATCCGCCAAGAACATCTCTTCGCTACTCGCCCGCGACGCGACTTCCGTTGACGGTTCCGCTCGTTGATCGGCGCAGGCGACGGGGTTCCGGTGGGGGGAGGCGGAAGCAGTGGTTGTTGTGGACGGGGTTCTGCTTGAGTCGGTGGGAGCGGGTGAGGACAGATCGGTTTTCGACACGTATTGACCTATATTGATGGATTGTCGAGATTTATCCTCGTCCAAATCAGAGTCGATGGAAATTTCCCTCTGGCGTTGTGTTCGCTTTGGCGGAAGGAGAAAATGTCCACGGAAAAAAATAAATGTTATCACAAATATCTGTACTTTCGCACATACGAAAATCTCTGCGGTTTTTCAACACGAATTTCCGTCAGACGACAGCCGAAAAAGTTTTCACATTTGTCGTCTATATATTTTAATTCTCAACTGACGAAAGAATTTTTATTGTCGATTCGACCGTGGTTCCCATCGTTCAGTTTAGCTTCCCCTCTGTTGTTATTTCTCCCCATTGTGGTGGTTGTTGTTGCTCTTCTTTGTTGTCATGCTGTTGTACTTAATGCAATACCGATAAAATTAAATTGCAAATAAATTGCTATTGTTTCCAATCCAAACAATCGCAGAAGTCTGTGATGTATTTTACATACACTTGCATGCGACTACGACCACATTGAGAATCCTCACATAGGCAATGCCTAGAGATCACTCGGCAGCGCCATCACCGACACCATCACCATCAGCACCGCCATCACCAACCCCATCGCCATCGTGGTCCTCGGGTTAAGATGGCGACGAGAGACCGCCGTCGCTCAAACACACGCGAAAACATTTTGTATTTTCGTGGTTTTCCTCCTCTATTTTCTTTCAATTATTTATTTTAGAATTTTTTGTATGCTTTCACAAACGATTGTTGGTGCCATGCGGCAGCGTTGCCGATTTTCGGTCGCGTTGCCAATTTTTTAGCGGCGTGTCGTATTGTCTACAAATTGAACCATAGGCGATAATCGTGGAGGAGGGTTTCGTTGGCTCATGCCGTTGCTTCTGGTTGAAAGCAATTAAACAGACTTTATGTGATCTCCTCAAAAAGCTAGAATAAGGAGGTTAATAATAATAAGGAAGGAATAAGGAAGACTGAAGGATTTGTTTGCTGCTTCCAAACCCCAATGTCTGCTCCGATCGTTGACCGTCGCCCTACATAGTACAGCAAGTTCTCACTACCCTCTGATTCTTGCAGGTCGTCTGCTCTAAAACAGTGCTGGGATAACTTGGTCGATAAGGTCCGTTGCAACATGCCCTCTCTGTCTGCAGCCCCAGCCGAGGAGGAAGAGGAGGAGGAGGAAACGTAAGTTCATCTACTCCCATCCTTGCCACATGTGTTTACATAAGACACACGATACACGGGCCAGAGACCACAAATGAACGAATGAAATTTCATATACAGATTATTCTGTATATTTTCCTCGGATGCTTTCAAAATATGAAAAAAACGACACACGATTCACATAATTTGTCGTTGTTTTTTCTTCGGTTTTTGCGGAATTCATTCAAAACTTTTTGAAAATTTTAAACACCGTCATATGTTGTTTATGTTGTTGTTGCTGTTGTCGTCGGCTGTGGATGGTTTTATTAGTGCGGTGGTCGGTATTGCTGATGGTGGTAGTGTGATGGCGAGCTGGTGTTTGTTTTGGTGAGAATTGTTTTGTTGAAGACTTTCTTTCCACTTGGCACCCAGACAATGGCCATATAATTTATTTATATTTTTCCTTTTGCTTGCCCTGTCTGCTCTTGGCAGCCGTTCAAAGCGAGTATTAAATGGGGAATTTGGCAAATTTCAACAAAATGTAATTCATAAATTGCAATTAAACCGAACATGCTCGTCTGCTTGTTTGTGCGAAGGTGCTGAAGTGAGAGAGCACGATGATGTTGATGATGTTCAAAGGAACACGAAGAGGTTGCTCCTCAGACATAAATGCGTTCGACACACAGTCTTTGGGTTAAATTCTCGGAAAAACTCAAATGAATAAAATATTTCTGTAAATTAACTACAATATGTAGGAAGTTGTTGAATGTCATTTAGTGGTATTATACAATACTAGAGTAAGAGAGAGGGCAGAGAGAGTAGGAGATGGCGCCATGAACAAGATTTTGCTTTTAAGAAACAACAAATAACAGCGAATAACATCCAATGAAAAATTAAAATACACGAGAAGAACATTTTTTTAAAGAACAAACACATTCGTGGTCTGTTTTTCTTTCAAGGTAAACGCCGATGTCAAGAACAAAAAACATTATTCAGAAATAGAATTAGGAAATCCCCAATAGATATTTCAGAATAGTAGTAGAAAATATAATTTTTAATAAAATAAACAAAAAAACGAATTAGGGTCTATTGCCTTGACATATATTAATTTCGAACGCTATTTTTCCGTTCCACAGTCGGGAAATCGAGTACTGTGGGCGAAAGGCGGCCGCGGCCACCGCAACCGGAAATAAGAAGCAGCACGAGAAGGAATACGACAGCTTCATGGTGTGTGTGTTTGGTGAGTTGACCGAGGAGCAAAAGGAGTACATGAGAGAGGCAGCCGAGGCGGCGAAGCCAAAGGTGAGCGAAGCAGCCAAGGCGGGATCCAAATCGGATGGTAAATCCGATGAAAAACCCGAGGACAAGGCAAACGAAGAAAAAACACCCGGATCGAAACCGGAAGTGGAACCCGGTAAGACTCCGAAAGACAAGAAGTAAAAAATGTAACTAATCCGAACATAAATATAACATTAAATGAATGTAAATTAAACATTATTATGATGGAAAATTTACTAAATTAAATTGAAATCACTTAAATAATTAAATTGGTCATTATTATTATATCATATTAAATATTTATTTTGTTTACGTTGAGCAAAAGTGCCTAGAAAAAATAGTAGTAAAATTCAGAACTTACTCGTAAATGGGTGATTTGCTTAAATTGTCTTAAATCGCACATACTGGATAGTTTTTGATTTCATATTGTTGCTAGCTCCCTTCTCTTTATTAGAGATCTTGCAATCCGATTTTCATCCGTTTTTTTTTTTTTTCGGTACAGAAAACTACCATTGTGAATTAAGAATCTACTGTGAACACCTTTATTGTAAATGGGCTTATAGTCACTACTCTCTGAACGTACCCTATATTCCATTTGCCAATCAACAGCTGACCGTCAAAATAAACGCATCTAGGTGTTCAAACATTGTTGTTGCTCTCTCGTCGTCCGCTCGTTTCGAACAACGAATCTACATTGTTCTAGAATATTTTCATAAAAGTTTATACTGAAATAAATACTGTAATTTGATTAACATGTTTGGTTTAATTATCTCAGGGCGTTTGGTGAGTAATTAAAATTAATCTAATTTTTTTTTCTATTTATGCTATTAATAATACCATTTTGTTCTCCTGCAGCCTCAAACTGATTTCACTCCTGTAGACGAGAACAAGGTTCTCATCAATGTTCCCGACATAGATCATGTCAATTACATTGTTGTGTTTCTCACGGGCGTCGCCCCCCTGCCCGATGGCACTTCGGCTGCAGTTTACTTCAGTTGGCCGGACGCCAGTTCGGCTCCAACCTGGCAATATCTAGGACATATTTCGAACTCGAAGCCTTCGGCTATATTTAAAATATCACAGCTAAAGAAAAGTCACGAGATCGAAGCGCAAGAGAACGGAATGATATTTGGCGCTCAAGAAATTTCACACATCGCTCAAATAGGCATTTCAGTGGAGCCCGACCTCTCCGTTTCGCAACTGACCCCTGCCGTGGTAAATACGAATCTCTCCCTCGACACAGACTGCAAAACTTGAACCATCTCTTCTATTTTCTTCCAGTCAAGTGCCACTGGCAACCTGCAGTTCAGCCAAAAGATGCTAGAGAATTTTTTCAACTACGCTTCCAGTTTCAGCGTTAACCCACAGTTAACCCCCATGACTTCGGAGCCGATGGTGCCATTGTCCACACTTCAAAACTGGTACACCACATTCCAGCGGCGCATGGAGCAAAATCCCAACTTCTGGAAGTACTGAATCGTCATGTTCCAGCTTTTCTTGTTTGTGTATAGTTTAAGTAAAAGCAATAGACTTTGTTGCTGCTTCAATTGGATTTGTCTTGCATCTCAATGTGTGTGCTCAGTACATAAATTCGTTGATTCCGAGTGATTTAAATTGTGCAAACCTTAAACAATTAACAAAATTTTTTCAAAATTTCGCTAAAATGATGACGGCGCAATGATTGCAGCGGCAGTTATTGTTGGATTGTTTTCGAACATCTCACATCATCACTCGCAAGGAAAATCAATCTAGCTTATTCTTTGGTTCATCCCAGAAAAACATGTGAGTTCTTCAGAGCATTTATATGATAAGTTTTATCTTTTTTACATTTTATATGAGTCATTTATATAAAAAATAATAATGAGCAAAGACTGTGGTCCATAAGCAGGAAGTTGGCTGTTTCATTTCCAGGACTTGTATAAAACCTCGTGAGAACTGCAGGAAATGAATCAAACTGCATTGTCCTATTCGAACGAACACAAATCCCCGGTTTATTTTGTTTATACTAGAACAGCTGATTTTGACAATCGACTTTGTCTTTCATTGATTGCTATCACTGCGCACAGTGGGACTGTTTTACTATTTCAATGTTTTTCATGTCATGAAACGTTCATATGGGTTTTTTTCGAAAACGAATTTTATTGAATGTGATTTTGAAACAAGAATGATAAATATACAACATGTGAAAGTGTGATATGCGCGCTGCTCCCATAATACATTAACGACCCCCACGTTAAGCGTGAATCAAGAACGAATCGTGTTCCTTCTCCGCTGCCTTCTTCTTCGGGAAGTAGGGATTATGCTCAGGATCAGCATTCAAACTGTAACCGGAATGGATTTTTAAATATGTTCGATGAAACTACTCGTGGAGAGATAACTCACTGATAGTAGCTGGTGGCCTCCTCGCACTTCACGTTGTACCACCAGTCGCAGGCGAACTCCTTTTGGTTGAATAACGTGCCATTTGTGCACAGGAAGGAGGCGCCCTGATGGCCCTCGCGACCGTCGTGGCACACGTGGTAGGCCTGGCAGCCGGTCTCGACGTTGGCATACATTCCGGGCACCGCCGGCACATTGCCGCAGTGGAAATGGGTCTCCGGCACCTCGTGGTAGATGGGATAGTCGACGCCGGCCACGCCGGGGATCTTGCTCAGGTCTTGCTTCTCCTCGCGCTTGTGGTGTTCCTCGGCGGGCGGGTGGAACAGGTGACCGAAGGTCTGTCGGACAAAGGAGAATCAAAACGAAATCATGAGAAGAGCGAAGAGAAGAACAAGTGCAGAGTGAACAGCAGTCGTCGCCATCTTTGTCTTCCGCCTCTGGCCGTGGTGTCTTATGCAACATTTGTTTACAACGTGTGCTGCCGAAACCTCGGACTCGACCACAGACACAACTATTGGCTGAGCCGAGCGGCAAAGGAAATCAAAAGTGTAACAATTTGAATTGGGAACCGGTTCGACTTCGAGGCAGCGGACTCCGAGTGGTGGTGGAGCTCCGACCACAAGAGTCGATCAATTAACCAATAAAATAGATTTTTGGGTCAAAAGTGAACGGGGTTTCTTTTGTGTTTGTGGTTGTTGTTCGTATTTAGCTATTGGTGTTAACTGTATTAAGTGCCATTAAAACTGATTGAGTTCGACAATATATCAAATGCAAATGGCGAAAACATCATTAAACACTTGTCTGAAAATAGCATCTCAATTTATGGTTTGCGTCAAATTGTGCATCCGCTTGACCGGTAGCAACAACCCTTCGCAACCAAACCCTACCCCACCCTGGCCTGCTCCGCGCCAACCCGCCCTCTTCCCGCACACACTCACCTGCACCTCCACGCTGACCGCGTAACCGATGGCCAGCAGCAAACCCAGCGAAAGTGTTGCCAACTGCGTGTTCATAATAATGTCGTCGCTCTGTCACTTTTTGGAGTTTTCAAATATATTATTTCCAAATTCGTTGGCTTCGCGTTTGGCCTCCGCAGAGCTGGGAAAATGAAGTGAAACTAAACTGCAGCCGCCGAGCCGCGATGCTCGTAGGCTCAGATGCTTGGCGGAAAGCTTTCGAGGGCGTAACCGTAACTGTGTTTGTGGCTGCTGCCGTCAGTCGTTGTTGCTGTCATTGCTGCTGTTGTCGTCGTCGTCATCTTTGTTGTTGTTTTTGTTACTCCACTTCAAACTCCTCGCGCTGCAACTTCGACGTTGCCAATGTTTTCTGCAACTTCGCGTGCCTCCAACGTTCGGCAAAAGCTTCGACTCGTAACTCGTTATGTTCGACTGATTTACTTTTACTTTTAATTTCTCAATTAATTCACAAAAAAATACAAAAACAATAATAAGTCTTCATGCTCTTTTGGTGGAACATTGAAAACCCCTAATGCGGTTTCGCCCATGGCTGCAACTGTTGCCACTCTATTTGCCCACCATGATTTGCAACCTGCTGTAATCAGCTCCACGAATGGTTGACCCATTCAATTTGCTTTCGATCTGTTTTCGGATGCTGTTGACTTTAAATAATTCCTACCTTACTCTTTTTTGGTGAATTCCCTTCCACCCTATTCATATTTTGTAATTAACTTTGTTAATTAAAATGCTTCATTCAAGATCCCCAAATCGAACAGTAATTTCAAATAAATTACCTCGGCTATTGATTTGCTCGTTTCCTTTATTAACTAAAGTCATCTTAACACACTTTTTTACTTTTAACCTAATTAATTTTTTCAATCTATCAGGTGCATGTTTCTCATTTTTAAATCACAGCCTGAAAATATGCCACGAAAAGAATGCCACTCACTTCTTGGAACCGGAAATGACCAATTGTTCAATGAACGCACTTTTTCGAAATGAAAACCCGAAACGTTCAATAATCAATAATTGTATTTGATTTAGTTAAAAAAAAATTAGCTATTCTTAAGAATAAATTAAAGAAATTCATGAATGAAATTCACGAATTGTTATTATAAATTCGCAAATGCACAAATATGGCTTAATCAATGGACTATCCTACGCTTCAATATCGCAAAACCTGAATCGGATGAGCCTTTGAGCTGGACTTCCCGTGGAAGGTGGAGCTGCTGCTTCCCGATGTACGACCAATTTCGAAATTGTTAAAGAGGTCATCGAATTCATTGAAGAGCTGAAAGACAGAGGATGGATCACAATCCCAAGCCCAACTGATTGGACCTCGCCACGACTAGACTCGACTCACATGCGACGACTCGTACGACTCGGGCAGATAGTGGTAGCCCGCGGTGCTGAGGGTCGGAGCCAGCGGCGTGTTTATGATGTTGACGTTCTGATAGGACTCCGCTTTGTAGGACTTCAGGCGGCTGTTCTTGGCGCCGCCACTCGTCGTCGTCGACGGTGTGATGTTGAGCGTTTGAGCTGGGAAGGCATCGCTTTGGATGGTGTTTGGGAAATAAAATATTCGTGTTTCTCTTACCCTTCTTCTTAGGCTGCAGCTTGACCTGGTTGAGTTGGTTGTTGTGGATCTGGAACTGTTTGTACACCGGGAAGATGGGCATCTTAGGGGGCGTGCGGTTCTTCTGGCCGTGGATCTGCGGATACAGGTAGGTCGTCTCTACCGAGGGCGCCACCTGGTGGTGGTAGCGGCCCTCGTTGGGCGTGTAACGGCCGTCGGAGCTGAGGGCGACGCGGTAGACCGTGCGCTGGCTCTTGTTCAGGAACGGATACACCTTGCAGAGAGAGATATTGTTGATAATTAAATAACAACTCGTGGTCGGAGAGAAGAAAAAACACACTTGTGGATTTCGTTGCTGCGGCACGATTCCGTCGGGTACCGAGATGCCATCCTTCTGCAACTGGTTGAGGAAGAGCCGATCGCTCTGGAAGGCCGTGTCCGGAATACGACCGCCGGCATGGGGCAGAACCTGCTCCCGGTAGATCTGGCGTTTCTACGAAAGAGGAAAGAGGAAGAAAAAAACATTTTACAACTCGTTTCGCTGATCGCGCGTCCTTCCCGCTAAAGACCCTATCGCTCTGACCGAACCGTGATTCGATTAACATGATTTGGGCATTGATTAAAATCGTTGATTTGTGAAAATTCCTCATTCATCTCTTTAATTCGATGATGAGTTTTCGGGGGATCTTGAGAAACTAATGATTGCGAATCAGTATGCAATATATTTCCATATTCAGCGGAGTTGAAATGAGGCAAATACAAATTGATGCTGGTTTATTTGATTGAAATTATTAAAATCAACAAATTTTATATATACTTCATTATCATTAATCATCGCAGGCGCTACCATCGTGATGGCGAACAGATTGCCGAAATGTTTCAATTATGCCTTTGTAAACTCTTCTATCGCTAGACAGGCGCTAATGACAGGGCTGCCAAGTGCCATATACTTAGCCAGTCACTAGTGAGATCGTAGGCAGAATAAAGGTCAATCAAAATGAAGAAGATGACGTTATGAATTATGTTTTAATTTTCAAAAAAGCATTTTTTCGTAAACGTTAAACAAGCAAGTGCATTTTATATTTTGTGTTTTAAAATTGCTAAATTTAATTTTGATTGTTTTTAATGGAACCTTTTTAGTAATCCTATTAATCAATTTCATATATATTGAAAAGAGATTTAAAGTTTCTTGCATATCCTTTGTACATGTCCTTTTCAAATTCAATTGAAAATTAATTAATTAATTATATTTTTTTCTTTTTTTTAATTTGAACATTTTTACTATATTTCTTTTATAAAAGAAATATAAGCTCCTTTGAGAGCTCATCACTGGTTTTCCTTTTTTCTCCTTTCATTTTTCATTCACTCACTTTGTGGTTTTTCTCCTCGGCACTCACGAAGCCTAGCACAAGGAACACTAGTAGCAGAAAATATTTCGACTGCATTTTGGAGACCGTTTGCTCTATATTTATTGTCAATGCCTCGAGAAGCCCGACTTCAGCAACGCGACGACCGCAAGTGACTGCAGAGAGAATGCAAAGCGATTGACGAGGGCGCAGAATCCGCGGACTGCGATGTCAGACGCCGAAACAGAACACGTCGGGCCTGTGGATGGCTGGAACTGAGCGACGACTCCTACGAACGAGATCGCGAAGATCGCACGACGATCAGTCAAAGATCGTTCAAGCGGCTTCTTGAAGACAATGTCTGCACGACGCAACCCAACGTTCTTCCACCTCCACTTCCACTGCGATTAATGACAACCACAACAACAACAACAACAACAAAGCCACGATCGACGATGTCTAGCAATTATAGTGCATACTATGTATATTGTGCAGTTGGCACGATCTGCGCAAGCGATTCTCAAAATAAAATAATTTTAATAATCTTTTGTGTTTAAGAAATTCTCGTTAATTTTTTTTTTTGCTTGTTGGTTGTTTTTATCCCGCGATCGTGAAGTCAGTTAAATGGAAGATCTTATTCAAATACAAAGGAGTTGAGGAAACGTAGAGCGTGGATCGAGAGGAGCCCGAGCGCGGACGAAGAGGAGATCACGATGCGATGCGATCGCAGCAACGGAAGCCACCGGAGTAAAACAATGACTGGCAGCCAGCGACGATCGGACATGGCGTTAATACCGCCGATCCGAGCGATTATCATTTGTGTTAGCGTTAGCGTCAGCGTTGGAGACGTTGGCGTCTATGGGGCCTCGTACCTACCAGGCGTTGGGGCCGATCGCAGCTGGCTGTCTGTCTGTCTCTGCGTCCGTCCGACGTTTCGATGGTGATCGCGCCGATCTCGTTGCTGAAGTTCATCTTGTTGTTGTGGTTGTTTATGGTTTCGTTTATAGTAGTTTGTTGTTGCTACAATATTTGTTGTTGCTCTAACAGTTGGTGTTGTTTTTGTTGTCTCCTCTTGCTTTCGGCAACGTTGCAATGTCAAGCAACGTCATCATCGTCATCATCATCATCATTGCCGACCCTTTGTTGTTTTGTCAAACTGATTATGACGTCCAAACTTAATACCAAATTTGCCACAACGATCATTTTCGTGATGACGGCGATGATGAGGATGTTGTAAATGCCCGAGAGGCTCGGATGCTGTTGCCAGTCGGCTTCAACTGAGTTGTTGCTGCCGCTGTCTTTCTCGAGGCAGACGATTCGAAGACGACGGCAGCGACGACGACAACGATGATGTTGACTACAGCAATAACAATGGTGTTGACGGTGGTCGTGGTCGGGCCGCAACCAAACTGGGTGAACGGCGGTCGACTGGAAGCCCTGAGAGGTGGCTCGGAGTTGCCTCCAGGCATTCTATTGAGCAATTGTCGGCGAACGGGCCGGGCTGAAGGTGGACTGAATGATAGGCAGAAAGACCTGTAGTCAGATGCGAAGACTAGAAGATAGACTAGTAGACAGATTGATGGACTAGTGGATAGCTGAAGGGATTGATTGGACAATCAAGTACAATTGAAAATTGTTTCATAATTTTCTTAATTAATTAAACAAAAAAAAATTTCTTTCTTTGCGACGACGAATACGATCATGATACTGGGTGAGTCATGATCGACGATGATGATGATTAACTGCCGCCGAGGATCCGATAGCGATAAATGCGATGAGATGTCCATTAACTGGCTGCAAGAGATGAGTCGTTGATGATCTGATCATGAAAACGAGATAAATTGATGATCCAACTGGTGGGTTGAAAATCGAAAGTGAATGGTGTTTTTTTTTACTTTTTGGTTTCACCTCCTGCACCGCATCGTCCAACATCCATAATCCAGCTTCACCCTCCCTGCCAACCAGCGCCACAACTCAAAAACCTCCGACGATCGATTGATCTCAATTTATCATTCGAGTCGAATTGCTTGCCAGCTTCATTTCATTTCAATTTCGTTCAGTAATTGCTCCCGCCCATTGTTGGCGATCGCGCCGACACCAAACATCGACACCGACAAAACCCGTGTTGCTGTCGTTGTTGACGTTGCCAAATTACGCTCATTGATGGATTTTCTGTTGGTGTCTCGGCATCGCCGGCGCCTGCGCAACCCGGAGCCTCACGTGTTGCATTGTTGTAACGATCGTGTTGATCGCATTGTCGTTGTTGTTTACACGATGCTGCTGTTTTGCACCAAAAATTTGTATCAAAACAACATCGAACAACACGAACGGAATCACAAAAGAAAAAAAACATGTGTTTTTCGCCCGCGGGTGGAACCTCCAAGTACCAACAACGACCCAACGTCATTATCGTCATTAGGAAATCGACGTCATTCATCATTGCCGGGTTAGAAATGTCGTCATTATCACCTACGTAATTATCACCATTATGAACTTCCCCTCATTTTCATACCACCAAACGCCATCATCATCGCTATCATCACCATCATCTTCATTTGCATCGCCGGACGATCGTCAGCAGCTCTCGTGTAGATCTTCGTACCTTCGCCTCTCTGGCCATTAATTTAAATATCTCTGTTCCTTTTATTTCGGCCATTTGTTGCTGCTAATAATTTATTTTATTTATTGTATTTGTCACAATTGGCCAACATTTTGTGTTGGCTCAGCTGTAAAAATCGTGGGAATTGCGAAACGGCCGCGAACTGCGAAACGGATTCGGGATGTGGCTGTGGCTATGGTTGTGGTTGTAGCCGTGGTCATGATCGCAAACGCTATACACGATCCACCAATTAGTTGTATTATGAAAATATTAAATGAAATTGAAACCGAAGATTATGGCCGTTACAGCGATCGCCGCGATCGGTTTATGGCGAAGAGATGACTTTGAAACGACGTTGTAAACCGTGAGCGAAGTGATCTTGAAATGAAAATCAATACAATTACAAAAGATTGTAGATGAGATCGAAAACATTTTTTTGAAAAATATTGAATAAAAAATTCAGACAAAATAAATCAAAATCGGATTCCTAAAAGTTCGCGATGATACAATTTTTCGAAATAAAGTTCGCCGTCAATTAAAAATTAGAGCATGTACTTAGGATAAAATTGAGGCCGCTCGCTCGAGTTGTTTGAACCCATTGGAAGCTCTTGATCGTGTCCAAAATGTCACATCGCCACGATGTGTCAGATGTCTGTCCTTCGCCATGGACCATGGGGCCATTCAAATGCGGATCTGGATCACTGAACCCCACGGATCGAATTGACATTCAATGGTTCGATTTCGACGATCTCGACGAAATACCGAAAACTTCTCCGACACGCTGGGGAGCTGGAGAGGCCGGGGTCGGGGCCACAGGTGAGTTTAATTAAAGTCATGCGTTGCTAATGAACTCATTTTCAATATAAATTATTATGGTTGGTTGTAATTGTTAGTTATTTTTATTGTGGTTGTTGTGTTGTTCTTGCCCTTGTTGTTGTTATCACGTAGGCACAATTTTTGAAGCATCCTAATCATCGCACGATCACTCACAACAATAACAACAGCAACACGAGCAACAAGAGCACAACACAATACCTTAACCATATAAAGTTTTTGGCCAAACAACGCCAAGTGGATCCAATCGAGAGGAAGCCACGACGCCGCTGTCCAAGGGGAGAGGAATACATCCGAAAAGAGCGAGACGAGGCGAGTCGAATCGATTTGAATTGAAGCGATTCGGAGCGAAGCCCATGGTGAAGAGGGAGTTGAAGACCACGTGAAAACTACTCCAATAAAGTTACGACCGAATCAAGTGCTATCAAGGCCACTAATTATTGCAGCAATTAATCTGCATCCGAACCGCCGACTACGCTTCCTCCCCTCTTCCTTCGTCTCTCCCGCATCCGTTTTCGTCGACGTCTTCGATGCCTTTTCACACTATCAAGGTTTTCCTCCCGTGGAACGAATAAAAAAAAAACAACCGCTGTTTGTGCTCTGGCGGTCGTGGATGCGGTAAAATAAAAATTTCTAATTGGAAAACCAATAATCAACCACTGAGTACCGCGTAATTGGTGGCACCAGGGACGGACAGACGGACGGACCGATAAATAGTCATCGTGGATGGATTCTCCACGGAGCGGAGCAAAGGTTCCTTTCTAAACACCTTGGTGGAAACTGACAACTACTCGATGATCATGACGACGACGACGACGATGATCGTCTGAGGTCAAATACCACAGACTCTGGTATTTCATAGATGAGATTGAAATGTTCGAGTGCTCTTCGTCGTCTTCAAGTTGTTCTTCAAAATGTTACAATTATTTTTTTTTTATTTTTTTCAATCTTGTGTCTGTCGAGTTTTGTTGTTGGTTTTTTTCCTGACCACTTGGCTTCAGTTTAGACAATGACATTTTGGTTTGCACTTCGATTGAAACGAGATCAGTCGTTTCGAGTGTTTCCGCATCAATTCAAGATCGTTGACTAATTAGTCAACAGTCTTAGTATATTTTTTCCATAATCATCCCCTTGAATTTGATACCAAAGTAAACACAACATCATTTTCAAAATGTGATCTCTGACTTCACCATCTCCTCCCACTCCCTGGTGACGAATTACCAATTCTGCACTTCTGCCTCATCAATTACCTGATCAAATGATCTTCGTGACATACATGGTGGTGTTCGAAATTCCAAAACATTTTCAAACTCGAGTAGCATTTTCAGCTTTCACCATAGCCGGATCGGACGGACAACAGCGAAAATTCACCATGGGCACGCGGAGACCTGAGGAAACAGAAACAGACACAAAAATCCATCCACTGCAGTTGATTTATGCCGCTTTGATGGGATTCGAACGACATACAACATGATCGTACAGAGACACCGACCGAATTTTGAGTACTTTCTGCACGAGCACCGTAGTTCGGAGGAGTGGGGTTTTACGATTCCAAGTGGCATTGAAATTGCATAACTGCTGGGGAGACAGAGATAAGCGTGGGATAACTCGTTGCCTTCGATGGAAAATAGATTTGAGGCCTTTCGACCAACCGAGGCCTATCGAGCGTCGACTACGGCTTCCAAACTCTAGTCTTTAATTGTCCACCACAACAACATCGATGGTAATGGTGCGAATCTTTCTCTGGACAGACTAATTAAGCTATTTGAATGTCTTTTGGACTCTTAGCACGATTTGGTATTTAGCATTGGTATTTGTGGTGCATCAAATTACGTGGTAATTAAGAGACATGTTTCTGGACTTAGTTTCGACCATAAAATCAGATGTCGACATGAATTTCGAATTACCGAACATTAAATATGATCTCGAAACCCTTCCAAGACCAGAAAAAAACAATTTTTTGTTATAAAAAAAAGGAAATAATTTATATAGTTTTACTGTATAACTGTATACATGTATGTATATTATCTCAAAAAATATATCTAAACTAATACAAAAGTTTATTATAAAAAACACAATTTAAATAAATTGGACATGGATTCCACATAAGTCCTCAATAAATGATTATTTTCGTTGTGAAAAATAAACTCGTTGCTTTCGAATTATTTATTCTACAGTATTTTTATGCAGTATCATTGAAAATGCAACAACTTCCACACTTTTTTGTAATTCTTTCAATAAATTTACTATTTCGAGAATTCGACAAAGGATACGAAAAAAACACAGAGGAACAAAACAAAAATACGAAATTGAATTGAATCGATCCATTTAGAAAGGAAAGTACAAAAAACTGAGTTAATACGGGTTAAACTAAGGTTATTCTAGTCCCTAACTACTAATTAAACTACTCTCTTTTATTTTAGTTAATATTTTTACACTTTAGAAAAAGTATATTGGAAAATAATATTCTTGGAAAAATTAAATAAAAAGTGGAAATTCATTTGAAATAGGAAATCTCAAAATGAAGAAAAATCAAACCTTCATTTGCTGTGGAAACCTTTAGGCAATGTTTTGTTTAGTGTTCTGGTTTTAGGGAACCTAGGTGAGATAATTTTTCTACATTGGGTAGATTTTAGTGCAAAAGCAATAGATCGATAGGGATTTGCTGACTTACATCTAGAAATAGTTACTTGAGGCACTATTCCGTAAAGATCTTATTTAGTAATAGTTCTCATAATACACATATATGCGTATCGATATATGTATATCATTAATTAAATGTATATATATATGTATACATATGTATATATGTAATAAAATGTAGAATTCGCAGTTAGCATTGTTTTTCATCGGACAAAAGTCGGATGCTCGGCATTGGAACTACAATACAGCAGTAAAAACTAATATTAGCTAATTCATAATTTCATACTCCATTTTTGGGCAACGGTAGCAACGCCATCTTCTTCATACTATTATGTCTTTTATTTTTTCCTCTGTTCTTTGCACTTCCAGACGTCTAATACTCCATCATGGTTTCCTTATATTTCTCTCTTTCTTCGAATATCTCCCTCTCTTTACACCCCTCTCATTCTCATGGCTTATGTACTGCTCTCGGGCACATCCGTGTAGAGCTTGACGATGTCGTTGATGGCGCTCATCGAGCCGAAGACAAGGGCCAGCACACCGCAAATGCCGATGACTATGTTCTTCCAGAGTATCCAGTTGCCAGGGCCGAAGCCGGTGTCCCAGTGTGTGATCAACTCAATCAGTACCTGACAAAGAGAGAGACATACCCGAATAAGGAAAAGCTTTCAGATAAGAGGAATCATTGAATACTCACTGGGAAGATGAGGCCGAGTATGGAGAAGCAGAAGGCACCGATGAGACCCATGAAGGGGGCGATGGTCGGCACGGAGACCGCCAGCACCACGGCAGCTGTAACCAGCACAGTTCTACAACGAAAACCAAACCAAATTATTCGCCATTTAGACGCGGATGCGGATTGAGATCGACTCACCTGAGGACGTAGTTGACCAGCATGGGGCGCTTCGTGCACTTGTCCTTGATGCCGTCCCAGACGATCTCCAGGCAGACGTAGAACTGCAGGCCGAACGTGCAGTAGACGGCCAGGGCGATCAACACCTTGACGGCCTGTGCCGGCCACTCGTGCACCGGCAGATTCAGCGTGATGCTCTCCTCCGTGGAATCGCCATAGCGCAGGTAGCCCAAGAAGCCCAGGAACATGTAGATCATGGTCACGCCCGACATGCCCCGGCTCAGCACACCGCATATGCCCAGGAAATGCCGTGGCGTCTGCATGTTGTTCTCCAGCGGCATCACGACGCCGATCGCTTCCATCGCGAATATGGTGATGGCAAAGAAGGCCGGAAGGGTGGACACATTGGCGAAGTCACGCGTCTCAATCGATGGCAAATCCATGACCAGATAGTAGAAGGTGATGCCCAGACCCAGGCCCATGAACACATTGGCGATCATCGATACGGGGGCCAAGTATTTGAGATTCGGGATCCACGAGAGCAAAATGAGCGGGATGAGCAGGGCGGAGATGAGCATCCGCAGCGACAGGTTGTAACCGAGCCAGTGCTCTATCACCTGCTCGAAGTTCTTCGCCACGATGACAGTGTACACTGAGCATGTGCCGAAGTAGGTCAGAAACAGCCCGAACAGAATCGAGAACTTGGCGATGGGCGCGAAGCCACGAGCCCACTTTGGCCCGTGCTGGAAGGAGACCTCGGCGATCTCGGCGAAACTCATCTTCGTACGACGGGTCTTGTAGTACAATTTGTGGCCGCATTTCACCTGGAAACATTACAAGAATAAAAGAGAAAGTCAGTCAGTGGGGGAGATCGAAGAAGGCGTAATTGATGATCACTCACCAGTACATAGCTGCAGTGTGTACAGACGAAGGCGGTGAAGATGGTGGCGACGATGCCCAGCACAATACCTGAGTACATGAAGGCGATGGGCATCGAGAGGATGCCGGTGCCCAGCGAGGCCTTCAGCAGATGTGTGAGAGTTTCATTATCTCTGCGGAGACCGATAGAATTCGAATTAAGAAACATGATTCGGCTGGTTGATCGATTCTACTCACGTGGTGGGATGCTCATTTTTCCGCTCCGCAAACGGATCGAAATCCGAGGCCAAGGCTTGTTCCGTGTCTTTGCGAGGCTGGATCTTATACCTGAGGGCGAAAAGCGAAAGAGAAAAATTAAGTATAAATTCTGTGTAGGTGGCCGTTGGGCCGGGGTTGAATAAACCTCAGCTCGAAGGGTTCGCGGTCTAAATTCGCGGACATGGTGCGATGTCGTTGCAACGAAGTCGTTCAATCAAATAAAACGCAATTTCTCAGTGTTTGCGGTTTTTGTAGTGAAATTGGAAGGGGAAAAAATAAAAGAAAATTTCTGCAACTTGTGCAGAAATTCGCGCTAAATCGAGGCTCCAATTGGTCGCCATATAAGCTCAAAATTCAATATGGTCTCGATGGCTAGACCATAATACTACACTCGCTCCGTACAACAACAGCAATTCCAACTCAAATAACTGCATCAACAACAACAATAATGATGGTTATTGTGTATTAACAAGAAGCAGCATGGGAGGAAAAATGCTAGCCTGCAGTTAATTTTTTTCTTGGATTTAATTGACGTCCACAAGCGAGACGCCGGCGAGTGATTTATTTCAATGCGTCGGTTGCATCAGCTAATTTCGAGTCTAGCTGTGATCGAGTGATCGATGAAAAAATGTGTAGCATGTTTTTAGGCTTGCGTGAAAATCTTAGACGGCTGATTGTAGATTTGTGTAGTTTCTATCATACTTTGAAGGTGATTATCATTATTCCCATTTCCACTAATTCAAAATTGTAAGTATGACTGCGAAAGTGTAGAAAATCGAAAAATCAAAACTGGTGATGTTTTAACCAATATTAAATAAAAGTAAGCGTGTAATCATTAATAAAACCTGGGCT
Organism: Coelopa pilipes; assembly: GCA_947389925.1. NCBI lineage: Eukaryota > Metazoa > Arthropoda > Insecta > Diptera > Coelopidae > Coelopa > Coelopa pilipes. The sequence goes on along the minus strand of OX376699.1, from coordinate 37,906,341 downwards.
TTCTTTGCAAATTTTAAAATAACCCTTGACCATCAATCAAAGTTGAGAATAGTTCAACGTCAGTAATGTAGAAAACATTCTATGAAAATATTTTCAATGAGGAATATTATAAAAATCAAAACAACTACAGATCATTACAGTGAACATCTCAGCGGAACTTATTGGAAAATTTTATTAGATTCGCGAAAAAAAGTTGAAAATTCTAATTACAAATTCTTATCGTTGGAAATACACACACTCGAAAGTACAAACGACAGGACAGGAAAACAAAAACATGATTAGAAAAAGACAAACACAATTTGCATGTTTCAATAAATTCCATTGAACTTTGTATTTAGACTTGAACACAATGAACTTTTCTTTAATTGGAGGCTCCTTTCGAACGCTTTCCGATGAGAACAAGGAGAGGGAGGAGGAATATAAAATTTATTGAAATTGATTTCTTATCACAACTTTAACATTTGACCACAACTTCTCATTCATGTCGTTTATTCATGTGGTATTTTTATTGTGTATGTTCTGCTACTTGTACTCTTATTTATCTTGCTAATTGTTTTACCGACTACAATAACAAAACCCCAAGACCCCGATATACCACTGGCTCTCCGTACAATCTAAATTGCTCCTTTTTGAAGTGTATTTAGGAAAGCGATAAGAACTGAACAGGCGGAAATTCAACTATTAGAAGAAATAATATCATGAGCAAAGGATTTAGTATTTCCTTGTTTTGCGTGATTAGTTCTATGCATTCCCCAGAGGTTGCCACGACGACCTCATCAACGGGTTTCTGACAAACGTGCCGTCTTCAATTGAATTAGAACCCAATTAAAAGCCGCCAAATGACATCGCGTGAGTGGTCGACCAACCAGTGGAATCGGTTGAATCCTCCGGTCATCACGAAATTCCACCAATTGAGGGAATTAAAGAGCTGAATTCCGAAACCATTGCAATTACACACAACACATGCCCTGATAATATCCGGGTTGCCGGTCCCGATACTCACTTTGTCACCGAGTTGGTGCCGTCGCCAGGCAAAAACTGCTCCATCTCCTGAGCGACATTCTTGCCGCCGCTGTCCTGAAATTACAAAACCGATACACAATTAATTCATAAATCAGAATTGATGAAATTACAGACAAATAAAACCAAAATAGACAGAAACACTCACAGATATATTCACCATTTTTTTTTGTTTGTTGCTACGGGCTTCAACAGAAATATCAATTTATCAAAATGTACTCCAAATGGACAGAATAGTGTGAACTTCTCTGTGGTAGAATACTAAAAAGAGAAGGAGATATGGAAATTAAATGATTGTATTTCAATTAATTGTTTAATGACAACGCCGACCGGGTTGCTGCCCGCATTCGACGAACCCCAATAGTAAAAATATTGCCCCATAGCGTAGAGATCGAAGAAATCGAAAGGAACGACTCGAAACAATTGAAGCGTCCAGCAATCGAGCTCCTCATATTATTGCCTTTTATTACTTTTACTTTCCGCCTATTACTACACGTTACGTTTATCGAGGAGCAATAGCAATAAAATTTATTAATTTGCTTTCACTTTCAATTCAACAATTCCCATTTTCGGGAGCGATAAACGATATGGGTCTCTGCGCCAATATATTTTCTATTCAATCTGTTGTGATTCTTGCTATTATTGTTGGGTCGGTGGTCATCTCTCCGAGATTTAATTATTCGTTATCTTCAGCTGGCAGTCGTTGCCCCTTCAATGGTATGTAAATCGAAAAGATTTCAATGTCAAGGCTCCACTGTCAGTGTGCCAGACTATCAGTATTTATAGAATATGCTAATTCCTAGTCGATATCTGGTTTTTATTCTAATGTGATATAACAGTACCCGGGAATCCGGAATCCACCCAACTTCTACCGTCCCTTGCCAAAACGAGTTGATCTCGTCATCGGCTCGACGTAATGAAGCCGTCAATGTAGAACTTTATAGATTGAAATTCCCGGATGAATGGATTTCGAGTAATACCAATTTATTCAAGTTCTATTCTGAAATACTCTCCAATATAATAATGATCCAACTCGTGCAAACTCTATGATAAAACCCTAATAGATTATGATACCTTGAGATCATTAGGTTGTGATCCCATGGGAACCCCTAGCAAATTATTGGTTATGATACTATAATCAAGTTGAAGATCGAGTTCATTGTCAGCCCAACCGAGCCGCAGTTCATTAACATAGATCACATGCAAGTGGAAAGGCGATCATTTCGATTAAAGCGATCAGATTGCTGTTGAGCCGGATCGTGTTAAGTGATCGAGACAACATGAGATGAGATGGCATGGACTACCACGATACGTCATGCGGATGCTATTTCGTCGCTTGCTACGGTGCCGTTGCGAAAACGACGCCGAACGTTACGCTATCGTGCTAATTGGTAGCAGTAGAGGAATGATAATTGCTTCCATTGAATCGACCGAGTACCAAGTTCGCGGAATGGCAGCGCCGGCGATCGCGATTGGGACGAGGCGCCGACTTCGGAACGCCGGGATACCAAACGAAAGCACATCACGATTGAGTTGTCAATGGTGGTTATTGGTGGTAGCTAGCGAGAGAGAGAGAGAAAGAGATGTCGGGTTCAAGTTCATGACCAAAATCTCCCGATAAGAGAGCCCTATCTAGAGTTAGGAGACTCCAGATGGCGGACTTCTTGCTCAGCACCACGAACGCAGACCATCGAGTCACCAGAGCAAAACTTCATTCCACGAATTTTTCGTCCCCCTCGATCGACATTCCTCTAGAGTGACGTACGCATTTCATACATTTGCAAATGTATTCTCATTCATAAATAAAGGCACTCGCGCGACTTATCTCTGCGATAGTAGGTAAATAATAAATGGACGGACAGACGGACGGATAGATAGCGAGTCATCGAGGCAGTAAAAACGTAAAGCTCTGCCGGTCGTATAAACTATGGTACAATAAACGTACGAACAAACGAACGGATGGGTGGACGGACGGACGGACATCGAGTTAATTATCGATATTAAGGTGTAGCTATCGAAGCGCCTGCCTGGGCGCCATGCACCGTGAAGAACCTTCACCCAGTGCCGGTAGAATTTTGGCACAAGCTTCCGTTCGAGGAGGTATTTTTAGAGACGAAGGTTAGAGAGACTGAGGGCGAGAGAAGACGATGATGACGGTGGGAGTGGTCATTAGGAAGCCGCTGTCACACGATAGGTGTTGGACACGATGGTGGTTGTTGGCTGAGAGGTTGGTCGGGCTGCAGACAGGTGGTTCCGACAAGCGGTATTTTTAGTGATAAGGATCTGTGATGATGATGTCTAAGGTGTCAATGATATTCAGGTAGGTTCAGATCGATCTCCCGATCGGAAGATTGTACAAGGTTTTAAAGTAATTTTTTTATACTCTAGACTTCAGTTCAATTACGTAGGAAAAATCTTGTGTATGATCAATGGATGATGTAAGAACCGAAAATACTGAGAAATCTCTTGAGTAGTGGCTGCGGAAGAGAAGGGGAGAGGCGAGTGAAGACAATTTTGATCGCACGCAACAGTCAGATGAATTGCATCAACCAACAAATGGAATTCAAAGAACGCCAATACAGAGACCGAGACAGAGAGAATAAGTAATAGTGTATGTGAGAGGATTTTGTGGCAAAAGAGAGCGAGAATGCATGATGCAATGCAAGTTGGTGCAACTGAAATGGAATCAATTTTTGCATTTGCCATCGGGTTGGGCCAAGAGAGGGTCGGGGTTCTCAGATTATTGACTTTTTTGGCCACATTAAAATTAAATGCGCGCAAGCAATGTATTTGATCAATTGAAGCTAATGAAGAAACATGTGATCAATTGAAAAGTTTCTGTCAAAATCGAGAAAAAATTTATTTGGACGCAATCGAGCGAACGAGCGGTCAAAGAACGCTCGAACCGCTGACGATGGCGAAAACGGATTCCGAATTTCGTCGCCGTTGTCGCAAATCAATTTCACAGACGGTCAATAATCATCGCAAAGAACTGCACCGTCGTCTACCGACAGACAGAATGGTAGACGGGTGTGCGGGGAGGGAGCGAAAAGGGGAGAAAGGAAACCGGGATGGGGTTGGGTGTGAGACGACAGGCGGCAGACAGCGAAGAACGCAGACGGAGACAGAGAGACGTGTCGGCTGGCGTTCGCATCTTGCGTTCGTCGCGACGTTTGAAAATTTGGCGCCGAACGCCGCAAAACGTGACCACGTGATGATGCTGCAGCTTCCTCTCTCCCTCTCTACACCTAATCGGTGTCATTCACTCCATCGATCGCATTCACACTCGTTGTAACCAACGCTCTCGCACACTATGCTTCTCTCACAATCTTCGCCATCACCACCGCTCTCTTCCCCATCAGCATCACTCTCTTATCCACAAGCTCTTGCATTGAAGGCCGCTGACTCTCGCCTCTCTCAATCGGGTGGTTCACGGAGCGAGAGCGATTTCTCTTTGACAGCGTCTTCTGCATCTGGCGGCCGATGCAGAGCCTGCGCTCTGCAGCAACACGTGCTTCCGCCGTCGGCTGCTTTCAGCCTGTTATTCATATCATCACTTTCGTCAGCCTTTATTTCGTTTATTTTCGCCGCTAAATTTGAATTTCTTCACTTCCGTGCGGATTTGTTTTGAAATTTAAATCCTCATTTATTCCTTCGTGAAATATGGCATTGTTGTGAATTGTTGTTGATGTTCGTCTGGTGGATACAATTTTTATTGATTCGGTTGGAAATTGTTGTTGCCACAAATAGAATTGTTGGCTCGATGGGAAATTGTACTTTGTTCCGACGGGAATTTGTTGTTGCTGGTGCACTCTAATAAATTTGTTGATTTATTTGTTGTAATTGAAGACTTTGTTGCATTAGTGTGGAGCGTGTGAATTCGCTGAGTCGCCATAGCGCGTGGTTGCCACACTCTGAGAATTTTCAAAAATATTTTGTTTTTCCCATTTAAAAATATTTATATTTTCTTTCTCCCATATTGACGCATAGTACGACGTGCATTCAATGCAAAATTGTATTATAAATTTGAAGATTAAACACGATTATATACATCTTGCTTCCTTATTGCGTCAAGGTTACCACCCTTTTCCGATGTCGCATATTTTTACACATTCTATTATTTATTTATACATTTTTTCTCATGCTTGGTGAATTTTTGGCAGCCAACGAGAATGAAATTTTATATTCTCCCATTTTCGCTGAATTTTTTATTTCGTTTCCTCGAGCTATTTTTGAATGTAATTTTACGATCCCGCTGAATGCATTTAGCCGTCAGATGTTTGTCGATGCACATGGCGCCGAGAGTTGATACAAGGAAAACAACAACAACGAATAAATTGCCAACCACTGTACAACAGGTAAAAGAAACATTTTGGGATTTCGTGACATTGCCAAAAAAGAAGTCGAAGAAAATATTTTCTAATTCAAGATTCAAACAAAATCCCATAAATCATTTTTATGTATTCAAATTCCTAATTCTATTATTTTATTAAAAATTCCTCCATCGATAAAAATTATTATTGCAGAAAAGGTGATATTTAAATAAAAAAAACATGAATCATATTTATGTATTAAAATTGCTAGTAATATTTCTCAACCTATGGATTTTATTAAAAATGGTTTCTCTGATGATGATTATTATTGCCGATCAAATAACGGACAGCTGTGTGTATTTATTTTATTTTTTATGTATTTCCAAATAAAGTATGTATTTTTATTTCAAGTACTTATTTTAGCTTTTCAGAATTTTTTGTTTCGTGTAATATATTGAATCTACTGAATGAAAAACAAAAAGCCATCTGACCCATTGTAAGTCGGGTTATTATTCCCCGAAAGGTGTGAACGAACACGTTTCGATGATAACCTACTTTAGCGGTTCAAAGCGGTTTCGAATAGATCGATTCGGCGAGGAAGTAGTCGACGACAGTAAAATGTCAAAAATGCTTTCTATGTTTATATGTAAGTGTTCTGTATCGGACGACATTCTGCTTTCCGCAGACACGATAGGAATTCCTGAGTTTTATCAGCATACTCCGAGAATGGGAATGTCGATGATATGAAGTGCAACAGAAACACCAACACAAACAACAACAAAAATAACAAGCACAGTGAAGGTTTTTATTTCGAACACGAAACTCAAATGTTAATGAATGGAATTGTTTGTTAAAAAAAAACAAAAAACAAGAAAAAAGTAAACAAAAATAAAGACACCATAGTTTGAACTTCGTAACGAAACTAAAAATTTCATCATCTTTTTGAAGTTTCCACGGTGTGTTTTTTGCTTTTGTCTTCTTATTTCATTTTGCCAACTTCGGCAATGTCATTTGACACGGAGTTGACTTTTGTTTTTTGTTCTTGCAATTTTTATTTGCACGCCTTTTTCTCTCTTCGCTACCACGTTTTGTTCTCTCTAGTTGCTGTCGTTTCTCCCGTATCTTTTCGCATTATTACCAATTCGCTGCGTTATTCATTTATTCACGCGATTTTGTCGTTGTCGTTGCTGGCGTCATCGGCGATCTTTGAACGGTAACGGAGCGTGTGACGTCAAAATGCGGCCGTCTTGCTCGGTAATCTAGTAACGGTATCTTCGGGCCCGATAACAACAAAGATTATCTCTTAAAGTCAAAGCATTTCACATTTAATGGCTAATTCACGAAGCACTTCAGATCGGGGTCTGATTGTAATCATCTTATAATGAGTTTTAAAAATATCATTATTTCCGATTGTTTTTTTTTTTTAATTTTGTGTAATTATCCAACATATCACGAGGGGATCGACTTCCTCTGTCCCTACCCCGTGGTCACTTATCGAATCGCTTGGTCTTGGTTCGGCGATTTTGTGCCTCATCATCCTCGGTTGTTTCACCACTTTTTATCTCTCTCTCTCTCTCTCTGACTCTTTCTCTCTTACTCTACCCCTCTACCTTTTGGATCCTCTGCTCATTTTGTGCTTTGCTCATTTTGTTCTCTGTTGATTTTGTTCTCCGGTAATTTTTTACTCCCAACTTTTTCATTTCTCATTCTTTGTCTGCTCGTTTTTTGAGCATATGTTCTTGTTGTTGTTTATCTAGGTATCTCTCTATTGGGTGATTTCGCTCACCGTCTCTTTATTGCATCAGACAAAATCTGTGCACGAGCATCTCCGCCCCATGTCTGTCTCTTGTCGAAAGAGACATTTTTTTCAACTTCACCCGGTTGCCGATCAGGTATCTTCTTCTCATCGTGATATTCACTTTTAGCTCGGTTCGATATTTAATTTCCTTCAGTTATATTATAATTGTCCCCTTATTAAAGTCGTCTGAAGTCCGAAAAACCCCGCCAATTTCGTCTTACACGCGTCTAACGTATTGACGTATTGGCCATTTGGAACCTGCGGACACTTGCGATCCCGAAATAATACGAAATTATGAAATGTATTACGACGAATGCGCAAATAAATGTGAAATTAAAATAGATTAGAATTATGGCTTGAAATAACCGTGTCGAAACGAATTTAGGTAAAATTGCATGTGGTGTGGATGCACACGACAGGAGATCAGACAGACCGAAAGAATGAACGAGTGTGGGAGAGAGAACAGAACTGAACTAGTAGACAGAGAGATAAATTGATAAATAATGATATATAGAACGACAGAAGCCTGAACCAACCGCTGGACTGACGGGCGGAAATGTGGTCAAAAAATCTGACGAGTGGACGAGTGGTCGGATGGAAGGAACGAAGGAAGCAACTGTATTGCATGTCATGATGTACTGTAAACACTGTGGCGATAAAAACGCCATAACTCTGCCAAATTATTTAATAGCCCGACATGTAATTAGCTATTCACAGAAGCTGGCGACAGACAGACCAACCGATAAAGTTACAATAGAGACGGAGCAGATGGGGAGAAATTTGCAGGCGAGGAAAAGTGATAAAGGAATACTTAAGTTACTTAAGCCGATACGCGAGAATGCAATTACGAAAATGACCTCCAGAACCCCACGCTTCAGCTTTTCACTGTTTGTCCAACTATCTCCCCGCCTATCTATCCTATCCTATCCTATGTCTAACAATCCGTCCTGGTCTATTTTTGTGGCCATGTGCCTATCAGTGCCTGCAATGTGTACATGCATTCGCTCGCTGGGTATCGACAGGTCGGTCCGTCTGTCTGTCGATTGTTTATCGCCGATACTTTACTTGCAGTATTTTCTGTGCCTACATGTCCACGTAGATAATTTCATACATACATGGGCATATTTGTAAAAATGGAAATATCGGAAATGTTTTTTTTTTTTGTTTTGTTTTGTTTTTTTTTTCTTTTATTGTGTGAACCTTTTTGTTGCCATTGTTATAGAGTTGATGGCAAACAAATGCTTTTATTATCTGTTTGCATACGACAATGATAAATATTTCCGCACGTTCTTTCCTCCTCTCGTACCACTCTCCCCTCCCGTTTTTCCCTCCGTGTTTGCGCGAAAACCCCCACGAATTTTCTCCATTTACGCAGTGGACTTTTGCAAACCACGAAAACTTATTGGGTATTAATTTCATGCACTTTCGTTGTTATTCTCGTTCTTCAACGACCGTGCGATGTGAAACGTGCCGGGTCTTCCACGTGGGGGATCTTGAAGATTTCTAGTAATAGTCGGGTTTCCCCAAACTCCGCCAGCGGCACGTTCTGCCATTGCCAATATTTGTTGGTGTTTACTGCTAATTCTGTTCCCACATCGAATCGATGGATTTTGATTTCTTAGTAAGGGAACAATTATTGCCATATTTTCCCATATACAATTTTTTCGGACCCCAATTCCCACCATTAAATTCTACTACTATACTATATTTGATACTCTCTTCAGAGAAAAAGGACCCGCGAATTCCTGTCATGATCTTCTCCCCGTCCTTTCATCTGATTCCTTTGCCACTACCAGACACTTCCGTCTCAGAGCTTTAAAATTATTACTATGGACGGAGACAATTTAATATTCGCCAAGTGTGCGAATCCAAACATTATGTAAACATTATTGAAAAATGAATATGAATATGACATTCATTCCATCGTAATTAAGTCAGTCATTAAGAATGCAATTGAATTTGAGTTTTGTCTCTAGTTCTTCCTCGTATGGAGAGTACCTTTTGTCGTTGTTCTGCTCTCTGTTCGTTTTTCTTTTCTTTCTCTTTTCCATTGATCTGCTCCCTCTGGTTCATTATTTGTCAATCCATCTTTGTATTTCTGTCATTTGTCAGTAGTCGTCACTGTGGTAGTTGACAGTTTTGATGTTGTAGTCGCTCTTGCAAGTGTTGTTATTGACATTTTCCCAGCCAAACGTTACACGTCAGAGGTTTTCTTGTGAAGCCGCTAAGTCGCCGGTTATTTCTGGATCAGAATAATTAACGCCAGATGATGGTTCTCGCACCGTGTGATGAACCGACTGACAACCCAACAAATTTGATTTCACGAAAGTAGTTATAAAATGTAGAATTTTTTTCTCCAGACTCAAGAATGAATTTAAAATGTTCTCTAAAATTTTTACCTTTGAATTTCTGCGGAAAACCCCTCGAAATTCCCAACAATCCCTCGCCCCTGGTAACCCTGCCCATGGCAACTGAGGGCCATCACGCATGTCCGATAAATTTACGTACATTTTGACGGTTCACAACGTGCAAACGACGACGTCAAGTCGTTGAATTAGTCAGCACCCGCCCCGTCCCACTCTCTCTTTCAGTCTCTCCCACTCCCCCAACCACCCTTCGCCTTGCTGGGAAACTCCACCACCCCCTGGATCGACACGCCCACGCCCACATCGGCACCAACCGACGACGACACCCACACGGCTACGCAGATTACGGGGGAAGACTCTGTCGGAGATTACGTCAAGGCGACAGCGACGACGACGACGACGACTCTTGTCCTCATTACGCACATTTCTTCCTCTTCTTCCGCTCTACTATGTATGTAGATGTTGTTATTATGATCTACTTTTTCATCTTCTCGACTCTCACTCAATGAATTTATGGTTGTTGTCATAGCTGGTTCTTGTCCTTGTTTATGGTACTGTTGTTGTTCTTAGTGGTCCTGTTTACTTTTTGCTTGCAGCGGTGTCCTCGAGTCGGCCACGAGATGCGTCCCATGGCAAACTGAGCCGACGGAAAATCAATAAAGGTGGAGTCGACGATAAGAGCCACGTGGGGGTGCGAGAGCGAAAGGGACAAAAGGTTTGTCCGACGAAGAGGGGCGAGGAGACAAGGAAGGAAATTGTTGGGTATTTAATGCTGATTGTAGTTGTTGTTGTTTGGCGCAAAGAAAACGTGACGTCCGCCGTCGCTGCAGGGCCGACGTCGTCGACCCGGTAGGAAATGCAACGAGCGATGTCGGCAGAAGACGGCGAAGTGGTGGATGAAGCGAGATGGCGAGTGAGAGGATGAGTTGATTGCAGTGAGACGAGAGTTGAAGAGACGCGATTGTGATATTTCGTTTTTCTTCTTCTTTTTGCAGACACATGTGCTTTGGCATATTTCTTATTCATTAGTTTTCATGTTTTCCTCCATGATTTTATGCGCCAAGTGTTGACATGTGTGTTTTTCTTCTTCTTCTCGCCGCCGGCCATGTCATCAACGCTTCGTTCCACTATTTGTTGCAAATTGTTTGCGTAACGTTACGTCGTGACGTTACGTCGCTGCGTCTTAATGCGCTGCAACTAATTGGACGTTTCTCGCTCTGAGCTCCTGACGACGCGTCGCGGCCGTTGTTGTTGTTGTTGGCAGTCATTGCGGTTGTTGGAATTGTTGTTGTAACTGACCTTTATTATCCAACTGCGACGTCGACATATTGCATTTCCCCATCTCTGTCTCTGGTTTCTCCCTTTCAACAGTTTCATTGACTGGCCATCAAATCGCATTTTCATTCCTATTCAATTGAATTACAGTAGGTTGGGATTTCGAAGGGAGAAGAGAAAAATGTTTGCCAAAATCGACAAAAAGACGAAATCAAGGAGACAAAAATGGGTCAAACTACTTCCCACCGCACTGTGGGACGGCGAACGAGAACCGCGTGGTACGGCGTGGCCGACAAGGAAGGCGGAAGGCGCCGCTTGCCAAGAGCCAGACGCGGCCCTGCCGAAGCGCGAGGTCGACCTCCGAAGAGGTTTCGCTTTCCCACACTCGATGCCCGAACTCGTTTCCCACAAGTCGAGTCGTCTCGCGCTCCTCGTCCTCGTCCTCGCCGCCGCCGTCCTCGCTTCGACGCCCTGTGGCGGACGCGGACGGACCAGGAAGCCTCGCCTTTAAAATTCCCTTCACATTTTCTCGCTTCACCTTTGTTGTCTGCCTTTCACTGACTGCTATTTTAGTACTGCCTGCCCAAAGGACGCGCTCGCTTCGAAAGGCTAGCGATGTTTTCTGTATTTCAAGGAAGGACTTACTTTGGTGGTCTTGAAAAAATGAACTGAGGGCACCGAGGAAATCACTTTTTTTGTATTCTTCTTAAACTCCACGCAAATGCACTCGTTTGAACTAACGATTTTGTGTTCTTCTTCCCAAAGCTCGAACTGCGAAAACCAATAACGAACCGCGTCTGTCGAAAAACCGCCAGCAACTGAACGTCTTCGCGGGCCGCGCGTAAATATATTCGAATCGTCGACGGTGCCGACATCGCCGGCGGCGGCGACTCGGCTGCGAAGCATCGGAGTTCAACGGCGTTGCTTCTCTCCTTGCGGAGACCGAGGAGCAGAGAGAGCATGAGTAAGAGAAGGTGGAAGGGGAGCGGGAGAGTGAGAGAAGGTCGAAAGGGAGCAGACAGAAATAGAGAGAGTGTGAGAGTAGGCCTAGCGGGAGAGGAAACTTCAAGAGAGCGCCGAGCTGGCAAGGGCACGCAACGTGCTGTTGTTGTTGTAGTTCTTTCATTCTTTTGCCACAAGTCGAAGAAACCATTCAAACCAGCGGAGCCGATTCACCACAAGAACAAGAACCCAGAGAGGGCGGGACAGAGAGAGAGAGAGCCGGACTTAGTTCGCTCTCGCACAATCTCTTATACGTTGCACGCAGCACCACTCTCTGGGCTGCCTTGTTGGAAAAGTTGCCGATGGTCGTGTCGATCAAGGGATTACCTTGACTTGAGTGCCGGGCACCTGCAGCAAACGCATGGAGTCTCATGTTCACTGGAGTGACTCCGAGGTCTGGAGCAGTCCTTGCAGAGAAATATGAAAACTACCCTTTTGTTACATGCAACGTCATACAAGTTGATTCAAGGATGGCTCAAAAACCTTCTTAAAATGTGGATATTAGAACACAGTTCTCACTAAAGGGTGCTTCAGCAACTACCCAGGACCTTATCTATCATCAGCCTGCAATTAATCACCTTCCTCCCTTGTCCCAGAAGGTCCACGACTCAGCCTGCGTATAAGACCTTCGGTGCCGTTTGTCCAACCAGGTAGACGAGTCAATGGGCAAATAATGGGAGTGCGACTACACCGAATGTCCTCATTCTCTCTCTCTCTCTCACTAGGACCCTGGAACTCACTCCACTCGCTCTCTCTATTTTTTGCTCTCACACGCCCAACGGGGTCCCTGCGAAGGACACCGCATGGCGAAGGACCGTCCAGCCTGAGCCTGCGTGTTGGCTTCGTCACGACAGAGGAAAGGCTGATGAAATCGAAAGACGTTAGTTTCATCAGCGGATCGTGGTTCTCTAACAGGTATCCTATTATCACCCACACACACAGGCACGCTGGCGTCTCAGTGGTGAAGTAGCCGGCAATGTTGTCAACGTAAGGAGTGAGAGGAGTGGAGTGAAGAGGAGTTGAAGGAGGTTTTTTGGAACGCCGGCAGATGTCCCAAACGACAAGCACATGGCGAGCGCGTGGTACGTGCGAGCGGAGGCGTGGCAGAGGGAGAGGGAAGCTAAAAACGAACTCGACGAAATCGCGATGATTTGCAATTTCGTTCCTGTTGTTCTAGACATTGTGATTTGAATTGTCAATTTATTGGTAAATATTATTGACTGGCTGCAATTATTTCGCCATGACATGAATCACGGCGTGTGAAAAGTGTTATTTATAAAATTGAAAATTGGTTATCTCTTGAGAACTTCACGAAAACTATCTAATTTTGTATCTGTGATATCTCTGATTTCCAAAATAATGCAATTCACTATGACGTTAACCACGCTCTCGGCCTTCTCTTCTCACTCTCTCTCTCTCTCTCATTTACCTTAGGGTCTGTCATTAGCGGAAAGAGCACGTAATTTGTTGTAAAAGATTTGTTGTAAAGTGAAGGTCTGACTGTTCGCAAATGTGCGCTAAATTTCTCACCTGTGACAAAGGACACAAACCCCACAGCTGCCTCTCTCTCTCTCTCTCTCTCAATCTCTCACATTCAATTGCCCTCGCTGTCTCTTTGCATTTCTTTCTCTTGGTATCTCTCAATGCTATAAATAATTATCGACTAAAATATTGAGAAAATGCAATGCAATTCTTCATTTTTTTCTCTTCATCGCCATCGTGTGCGATGGTGCTTCCGTATTGGGGAATGCAACGAGACACACACACAGAGGCTGCATCGATTTCTCTTCCATTGCAAAGAGAGCGAATAATGTTCCCGCTCTCATGGAATGACTACTCAGTTCAGTGGTTCCCAATGTGGTTCAAGTAAATATGACTTTTCTCTGATCTCCTCCAAAAGCTAGGATACATTTTTTTCTTTCTTTATGAGTATTTCTATGTTTTTCTATTATTTTATTTTCAAACAAATTTATTAAAATAAAATTGTGTTATTAAATATATTTATTAAATGTTATTACTTATCTCAGTAAATACAGCCATGTCACTTGATTATTTTTCAAATTTTATTTAGACCATACAAAATATTTTTCTTGAATTTTTTTGAATTTATATTTTTATTATTATTATTATTATTATTTATATTTTTGATATATTTTTAAATTTGCTCAATATAGATTTTATTGAATTACTCAATTCCCACTCATTTTTTCATTGTTATTTTGAAGGTCCAGGCGAGCTCCAGTCCATGCTTGTCGATGATGTTCTTGCGAGGGAACTCGATGTGGAGCTTGTTCGTCTTAGCCGTCCACTGCGGGAGGAGCAGGAGCAATAAAGAAAAAAATATATCAAAATTCTCCTCTCGATTTCCATCAAGTCCTCACCTCGATGGGCACCCCGGGCAGCCCCAGCATCTCGACGCTTGCGACCACGTCCTCCAGCCTCACGTTCAGCTCGTTCCACTCCAGGCCGGCCAAGGTGACCCTGGAGCTGCCCAGCTCGAGCACGCTCGCCCCCAGCGGCCACAAGTCCAGGGCGTTCGTGTCGTAAGGATACTCCAGGACCATGGCGTAGACGGCGATCGCCTTAGGCTCCGACTCCAGCGCCAGTTCCTGGTCCTGGTCCTGGTCAGCGTCGCCGGCCACCGTCTTGCTCGTGTACCAGACGTCCGGCGTCAGGGTGTCGTTCTGGTAGATCCACGGCGAGCTGGCGTAGATGGCCTCGCCGTTCGCCCGCAGCCAGGCGCCCATGGCGCGCAGCCGCTCCTCGAAGATGGGCAGGATCGTGCCGTACTTGGTGGGGCCCACGTTGATCAGGACGTTGCCGTTGCAGCTGACCGTCGTCACGAGCTCTACGAGGAGGTGGATGGTCAAGTCGTGACATTGTGAAAGGCCCAAACGAACCCACCTCTGATCACCTCCTTGGCGGTCATGAAGTCGGCCAGGGTCACGTCGAAGCGCTGGCCCCAGCTGGACCGGTCCAGGGTGAAGGCGTTCTCCCACTTGTGCGTCTGCAGGACGCCCGGGTTGAAGCGGTCGGCGCAGTTGTAGAAGTCGCCGTGCTTGCAGGCCGTCCCGAAGCCCCAGCGGTCGTTGGTCACCACCGTGTCGCGCACCGGGCTGTCGTTGTAGAGCCTAAAATCGCGTCAACTCTCGTTGATCAAGTGGAAATGGAAAATTCTACGACTTGGTCTCACCAGGCGATGAACTCCTCGGACCTCCAGTACTTGGCCGGCGCCTCCCAGTCGCCGTCGGACCAAATAATCTCCGGCTGGTAGCGTCGGACCAGCTCCATCTGCTCCGGCCGCACCTTGCGCTCCACGTAGTTCTGCTGCAGGAAGATGTGCAGCTTGTCGTCGATGTACATGCGGTTGAACCACTCGAACAGCGAGTAGTACAGGCCGAATCTCAGGGTGCTGTGGAGGCGAATCGCCGAGACCAGTTCGCCTGTGGAGGACGAGAGACGATAAGGAAAATCGAAAGTGAAGGCGTCACTGGCGTCGGAACCTACTGATGAGGTCACGCTTGGGGCCGACGTCCATCGCGTTCCAGCCGAACGACTCCGGCGAGGGCCACAGCGTGAAGCCGTCGTGGTGTTTGCTCGTCAGGACGACGTACCTGCAGTGATTTTCACATGGCATAAAGCAATTTTTAGTATGAGAATCAAAAATTCCTCACTTTGCTCCACTGTCGCGGAAGAGCAGGGCCCACTGGGTGGCGTTGAAGAGCTCGGCGGTGAAGTCGTCGGCAAACTCCTGGTAGCTGAAGCTCGGCTTGTAGTTGCGGGCCATGAAGTCCACGTAGGAGGGAATCTTCTGATCTGTCGACGAGAGAATGCCATGGATGGAGACAGTGGAGGAGGAGGAGGACTGGAGGCTGGACTTACTCTTCCAGTCGGTCCAGAACCACTCGGACCCGAAGCTGGGCACCGAGTAGACGCCCCAGTGCAGGAAGATGCCCACCTTGGCCTCGTCGTACCAGCGCGGCAGCGGCCGCTTGTCCAGGCTCTCCCAGTTCGGCTCGTATCGCGGCTGCGCCCCCTTCACGCCCTCCGCTAGGCCGGCGCCCCACAGCAAGTAGATAAAACCGGCGACAAGTTGCAGCCGGCTCATTATTTCAATTCTCTCCGCTCTTGTTGTTATTGTTGGCGATTAGTTCTATTAGAAGTCGTGCTGTCTTTGGTTATCGTCTCGCGACCTCGTGGCGAGCCCTCGGTAGGCACGACTCGCTGACAGCTCGGCTGCGTCCGCACTGAGCTCGGCTTGCCGGTTCGTGGAACTGGCCCCTCGCTATCCATCGTCGCTGGAGAGACTTCGGCTTGCCGGACGATCGGGGGCCCATCGGAACTAAATACTTATCAGTCGACAAATCGTAACATGGGAATCGTTCGCAATGATGAACATGATGATGATGAGCAGAGGGAATGAAATGGGGACTGGAACAATGAACAGTGGAAAGAATTCTTTTAAAACAATGCTTTTGTCTTTAAAGTTAAAAGAAATGAAAACAACTTCAACTCAATAAAACGTTAAATACTTTATTCAAGTTTCATGTAAAAGTGTTTTAAATAAGCGAAAACCATATGACTAAATACGAGCTTATCGGAAGTCGTTTCGTATCCTAGAAACCATATTTTACAAAAACATAATAAAGCCTCATGTATGACGACGTGGCTTCCACAGAATTCATTAATATTAATTACAAATAAATATCATATATATATATCGTATGCGTGTAGTTAGAAGGTTTTATTAATAGTTAGTATTTGAAAAACTCTTGGATAATGCATTAGGCTTAGGCTTAGAACTTATCAATGAATCACTAACGATCAACATAGGGAGTTGTTTTTGAAACGTTCAACTTGAGTTTTAACTATTGCTTGGTGTATGTAGTTCGGTTTATTGTTGTCCACTGAGTGTCTGTTGTGCTTGTGATTTCTATTTATAATATTCTTTTATGTTATATGTATATATATTGTATTTCTGATCTCTGTTGAGTTGTAGTTGTTTGCTTTGATATGGAACTGTGTGTGTATGTATGTTTTATTGCTTTGTAACACGGTAAGTGTAGGTTTATAATTGATGTTGATGTAGTTAACTTCATTGGACGTTATGTTAGCATGAATGTTGCTCTATAAATCTCTACAAGATGCTTAACATTATTAATCACCGTAATTATATTATGTTGTCCACGGTATGTGAACGTATGATTGGCAGTTTAATTTAGAATTTCGAATATATGTCTTTCGTGATTATATTGTTTTCTAACGCAACTCTCGAAACAATTCTTCTTTGGTGACTTTGATTTGATGAACGGCCAATACAAATATTCAAACATTTCATAAATATATCATATCATTTCCGATAGTGGTGCTTACTATTTGAAGCCATTGCCTGTCCAGACTTAAGGCTTCAAATAAATGAACCGTCAGTTTTCCTCAGGCGGCGTGCGGAACTCCTGAATCCAGTCGGAGACGCGGAGGCGAAAGATTTCCGATTTGGCCACGATCCAGTCACGATATTGCGGCGGGATGATTTCCACTAGTTTATCCGCAATTTCCGGATTCTTGAACGCAATGACGTAGATGATCAGAATGTTTATGGCCAGCAGCAAGAAGAATATGAATATCGATGTCAGCGCTGCAGTGCCCGAGTTGTTCCTAGATTTGGACGCCTTTCCGTTGGCGTTCTTTTTGTTGGATTTAGTCGTCCGTGTATTATCCGCCTTCGTTTGAGCAGCAGTCGCGATCTCCTCCAGCTTTTGTTGATGTTGATTTGCCGATTTTTTGTTTTTTGATTTTGCTTTCTTGTTTGTCTTCTTATTGGCTTTTTGTTGCTCCTCCGACTCTTTGTCTACACCATCCGAAGCGGCCGGCAACGCAGTCCCCTGTTCCATCTGATACTTTTGTTTGGCCTTCTCCGCCTCCTTTTGCATGAGTGTGAGAAAACGAACCTGCGCAAAGGAAGAAAGAAAAGATAAAATATCGAAGTTTAAATTTAATGATATGGTCATATTAACCGTATTCCTTGCAGAGTCCTGACAGTCCTTCGTGGTGAAGCAAAGGCCCACGATCTTGGACAAAGCTGGTGTCAGCGGGTTGCCCTTCAGATCCAGGTAACGGAGATTGGACAAATCGCCGAAACTCAACGGCAGATGCTCGAGCTTATTGTCGTACAAATCCAGATGGCGCAGATTTCGAAGCAACCCGAAGTCGTCGGGCAAGAATTTGATTTGATTCTTACTCAAGTCCAACCTAGTAAGACGTGTCAAGGTGGGAAAGTTTTTCTAAAGCAGAAATGAAAGAACGATTATTGATTTCTGAAGTAATTGAGGCGAAAATTTAATGTCTTACCCCGAGAGTGATAAGACGATTGCTCGACAGATCCAAAATCGTGACACGCTTAAAGGAAGCCTGCAATGGCAACGCAATTATAGGATTTATAAATAAAAAAGGATCCTCCACGTATTGCGACAACTTGTGGAAGACGACTGAGCAGAAATGAAGAAACGAAAACCTCGAAAATGTAATTCAATCCCCAAAACCGAAAATTATTCAAGTTGCCGAAATTGAAGCCACCCCTATGCCACGTCCTTCCAGCCAGCCAGACAGAACTTCCTTTTGGGGGTGGGGCGCCGTCATGCTCATATGCGTAGCCGCACCGTTGTTGTTGCTGCCGACGACCCCGAGGGTAGGGCTGGGGTGAGGTCCACGGAACACACCGTTGTCCGTTGGAAAACGTTGCGTGTATGGATTTTTCGGGTTTAATCGATTGAATTTACATTTTTGGGTCCGTGGAGAGACTTACGATTTCTCGCACAGGAACCTCCGTGAGCTCCGAGAGGCTCAGGTCGCAGACATTGTCCTCGACGCGCTCCTTCACGTTCACCTTTACCTTCTCCCGCTTCGACATCGTCAACGAATGATCGCCTTCGGTACTCTGTTCTACTCCAATATATTATCAGCAGATGCTGGTCGATTTTCGTACGTATCGATCGACAGCAGGGCAAAAAATCGAAATGAAAGGAATAATGGAGAACCGAGCGATACGGAGGAGTTGAAGGTCAAGGATTTGTTTGTTTATGAAAACACGTAGCGGCGACGAAAAGCACCCGAGCTGCCACCGGTGCGAAAGAGTGCAAAAGGAAGAGAGCAAGAGCGACCGCTACCGAATCAGACAGCTGTCTGTTTGTATATTTCGGTAGCAACGTTGGCAGCAATGCAATGATGTGTCACGAAATCAGGGCTGCTCCTTGCAATAAAATTAACTCAAAAATACTATTGATATAAAATTTGTAACTAAAAACGTCGTTGTGAGCATTTAACCCTTTTTTGCATAATTAAAACATAGTCAAGATATCGTAACGCTACACATCGAATTTAATTAAATACATATAAAGTGAAAGGCTTTGCTTCACATTCACTATAGGCAATTACAGAAACTCCACCCAATATCGATCGAAACCACCCTTTAGTTAATAAATATCTTTTATTTTTATTGTTCCTCTTGTAAAAGGTCAAACTACAATAAAAGAACTCAAAGATTAACAGTCTAATCTTCTTCTTCCTCAGCACCGCCGCTGCCACCTTGGTTCTTCTTCATGTTCTTCCTCTTCACGCGTCCTGGACGGCCGCCACCGAAGGGCGACTTCAGGGAGAAGTCAATGTGCTTCTGCGAGTCGAGACGCACAACAAACGATGGAATGTTCACCACCTGTTTGCGCACACTAAATAAATAAAAACAAAAATATTAGAAAAGAAGCAAAAAGAATTGGTTGGCTGCAAAGTTTGGAGAAATTGGTTCAGTTCTGTGGACTTACAATCGGTTCGATTTGAACTAGTCAAATTTCTTAGTAACCAAAAGACGTTGAGAGCCGGTGCAAGAGCACGCGCCGGTGCCCTTGTTCGACTCCCAAGTGGTCTTACTGAACATTATATTACATAAATGCCATGTGCACACCAATTGGCCAGTTGATATTTACCGAATGTGTCTTTGACGGATCAACACGCGGGCGTGATGGATGGACTTGGCCAATCCCAATTTGAAGACCTGGGTCTGGAGACGACGTTCCAAGAAATCTTCGATTTTCAAACCCAACACGTAATCGAGCTTCATGCGGGACTCATCCAAGACACCAATACGCACCAAACGACGCAACAGAGCGTTACCTGTAATCAAGAATAGATCAGTGTATATTCATTACTACTATTTTATTCCAAGTGATTAGAATGTGAATTCATCAGGTAGAAACTCTCGACATAATGTATTACGACAAGAAGTGTCATTGTATCTAAATATCATCATTATGTGGACAGCAAACGAATTGCTTCTAAGGCAAACTTACCCTGGAACAATCTCTTCTCGTCCTTCTCATCCAAAGTGAGCAACTCACGGGCAGCCTTACGGATCTTGGCCAAGGCGTACTTGACCCTCCAGACCTCGCGCTTGTTGCGAAGACCATACTCGCCGATGATCTTCAATTCCTGATCCAGACGCGCCTTTTCATAGGGGCGACGTGGAGTCACGTACGTCTTCGAGAAGACGGATGGAATACGTCCGTTTACCATGTTTTCTCTTCCTCAACCGAGTACTATAATTAAAGGGAAGTTTGAGGTTAAAAAATAAATCCTCAATTCTAGCAAACATCACAAAAGTTTTTCATAAAATATTAACAAACTTTGAATACTAATTTAAATTACACTAGGCTATCACAAATCGTTTTTATTTTCAAAAATATATTGTATAAATATCAAGAAAACAATTTTTATTCAATAGACAAACGTACGTTCGGTTTGACGGTTCACGATGAAAGAAGGAAAAGCTAAAGAAGAACGTAAAAGATTGGCTCGCTAGCATGACAGCTGGAAGCCATGTTGGATAGCAAGAGTGATCTCTTACATTGCATCTTTTACAATCAGTTGTGAAAATTTGCTAAATGTCGTTGAGAGAATTAAATATTTAAAATAGGTGTTCTTGAAATTTGAGAGAAATAATGACTGTTATAATGTGTTTAAATGATTATTGAATAGCATTTGTCTATTGGGACGTTATTTGAAAGTGAAAACCGAGAAAACAGAGCAAGTGTTTAGTTTCTGAGCTAAAGGGATATCGAAGTGATATCTGAAATGTATATAAATATGACATCAGTTTTCTTTTCAATAATATAATCCAAAATGTGTATTTCTGTGTTAAATGTTAGTTTTCAAAGTATTTTGGAGTTATTAAAAAAAAACAATATTTAAAAAGATGTTCTGTTCAAAATCATGTTCCATCACGATTAGAAAACCGTCATTTCTCATGGGAGCACGTTCAAAGAGGTAGTAAGAAAATAATAGATTTTTTGATCTTCGTGTCCGTGTTGCAAATGATTTCCTATAGAAACCTTAATTCTTAATAGAAGTTTATTTCCGTTAAAGAAACATAAGTAATGTCATTATCTAATACATACATATAATATAAATTGGTTTTATTTAAATAATTTTCAAACGAAATATTGTCATTCTCAAGATTATTATTCTAATTTATATTTATCTAATAACTGGTAGTATGTATTAGAAATGTGAATATATTTATATTTCTATTCCAAAAAATTTCGCATTTAATGTTTAATAGTAGCTTTATATTAGTTGCAATATATTATGACATGCATGAATTGGTTCGTGCCATTGTAACATTAGCTATTTTTTTTTTTGATTCCATGGAATGACAAATGTGGTAGACGAAAGTAGTATTCAATTTGCTCCCCATGCAGTCGCCGCATGTCGCGACGCTGCCAACCCGGACGCGAATCAAAACAGAGAACCGCGTTGGAGCCGCACGCCAAAGCACGTTGTTTATCGCACGCTCATTGGCCGGACGACAGAGCGACGAGAGCGCACGACTCTCTCGTGCGCTCTCGCAACGCATTCCCTCTCACTCTCGACGCGTTCGTCGCCTGCCCCGCTCCGCTAGCGGATCCCCAACGGAGGCGCGCAACAGCTGCCCGTCTACGGTGGGAGCTGCAGGAACTGGTTTCGCAGACAGGTTCGCTCGTGTCGCACACACCGAATCGTCCCACTGTGCGAGAGAGCGCACGGAGAGCTCGGGAATGTGCGTGCGTGTGTGTGTTCGCGAGCGTGTGCGTGTGTGTGTGTATGTGTTGCCAACAAACAAACAAACGAAGAAGCATTTTAGCCGACAACGCGCCGCTCGCCGCCAGTTGTTGTCCGGCGCTGACTGAGTTTGGATCCCATCTGCGTTCGTTGCTCACGTCGTCCGTCGCTCGTCGTCCATCGTCCGCGTCGTCGTCTTGTTCGTCGTGGTCGTTGTTTTATTTTCGATTCCTTCTCTCGTTCTCGAATCCACGCCGATTCTTCCGTGTGCATCATCATCAACAACATCATCATCATAGTCATCGTAAAGAACGTCATCATCGCCAGCCGCTCCATCCATCCAACCGTCAGAGTTGCTGTCATTGTTGTTGTTGTTGTTCCCCTCATCTAGCCAGAATATTTTTGGCCCCAACGTCGCATCCGCCGAGTCCGTCGTGTGTCCGTCGCCGTCGTCGTCGCCGTCGTCATCGTCGACGTTGACTTCATCGTCGCATTCGTAGTGAGAAAGAAACGAGTTTTTGACTTCGATCGATCGCTTCTATTGTTTCGGCCACGAAATCGTCCAAGAAGTTTTCGCAAAAATTTCGCATTAGCTTCGTTCGAAACACAAGATCAAGATCTGGCCACACACACACAAACACACGCACACAGAGTGACATCAACGTGAACGTGAACGTGAAGCAACAGTTGTCGCGAGGTCGTTGCTAACGAAAGTGAAGTTTCCTTGCATTCGGGCTTCCTCCAAACTTGGCCTAGACTGCGTTTGGGCCGCCTTCCGCGAAAAGAAGTAAACACAAAATACAACAAAAACGGGTCAACAACAAGTTGGGTACTTCGGCGCCTTCCGGTTCCACTCCTTTGTTTATTAATTAGTTCTCCGAAACGGCGGTTATTTTCAAAAACCCTCAGCCGACAGCTTGACAGAAAAAACAGAAGAAACAAGGCGAAAACAACGACGAGAGAAAGAAAAGGAAGGAGAGAAAAGCACAATAAAATAAGCCGAAAATTCTCGCGTCGAATTTTGTGTGCTGCGCAGCGAGGCCCAGCGACATCGACGCCGACATCACCAGCGCCATCGCCAGCGCCATCGATCGCTCGCTCAACCGACCGACCGATCGATCGATCTCTTGGGCGCGATCGACGCCGCCGGGAACGAGGTACGTGTTACACACATGCAGTGGTTTCGTCACCGCAGTCCGGCACCACTGGCTTCGCTACACTGCGAGAAATCCTGCAACGGTCGACGACAGTTATCTGGTCTTTTCCTTAGACGAGGGTCCTTCGATCGTAGACGAATCTTTCCTTTCAAAAACTACTTTGGTGATTCCCGCTTTCCTCTCCCTCCTTATTTTCGATTTCTCCGACTTCTCCCTCGCCCTCTTCTTCGCCCGCAAAGTCTTCCCCCTGTGCATTTTCCACTTCAACCATTTGCCTCCTTTTAAAATTGTTTTCATTTTTATTTTCCTGAAAACGACAAAATTTCCACACACGAACTCACGAAGCCAACGTTTTGTTGTTTCTCAGAAACTCGACGCAATCGTCGCAAAAACCTCAGAAAAACGATAACGAAAACGAAAGTTCGCTCGCTCTAATCTTCTATCTCGCTCTGCTCTCTTCTGCTAAATCCTCCTGGGTCTCCCTTTCTCCTCTCCTCCTGGTCGGCATCTTCTTTTCCTCTTCATCATCTCAGTTTCTTCTCTTTCTCTCGCCTCGCCTCGCGCCGTGTATTCTGTTCCTCTCTCTATTTGTGACCGTTGTTGTAAATTACGATCGCTATAATATCAACAGACGAATATAAATTTAGACAGAGACGCAGGAAAGAGAGGGAGCGAGCGAGCGAGCTTTATATAGACAATGCATTTCTGGTGGATACATGCGGGTATTTTGAGTATCTCGCAGATAAATTTTCAAAATAGTCGTCCCTGCACTCGTTCCGCGATTAATTTAATTATTTGTCTCTCTTCTCGCTGCTTTTCAACGCATCAACCGCTTAATTTAAGAAGAAAATCCTCCGATCGCTTTGCTCTGAATTAAGATGAATTTTTCTCTCAATTACGACATGTAAAATGTCGACGAAGTACACGAAATATCTGGGTTTTATCGCAGCAGGTCGATGAATAATGAGCACGAGAGAGAGGGAGAGAGAGAGAGAAGAGAAACCGGAAGGCAGCTGCATTCCCAGAGTCCCCAAAACCTGAACTCGTTTGGAAGTCCAAGCGACACCCTTTGTAGCGTCACGAATTCGCAACAAACCTTTGGAAGCGAATTTGCAGCGAGTCACTTTGAGGCAAAATCTTTAAAAATCCTCTTAAACTATTTTAAGGCCTTCGGAGCCCATTATTATTCGGGTGGCAAAGGTTTGATTAATTGTTGCCGAGCTATGGATCATATGCCAGCCAACATAAGTCAGCGTCGTCTGTCGACTTAGCCGGTGTCTTCAGCGGCAGCCACAGCCCCACCGTCCATGGCTTCCAACGTCTTATTTCCCCGCCCTGTCGCCGTCTCTTTCGTGTCTTTGGCTTCGCTCGCACTTCTCACGCCAGCCGCTCCCTGTCTGGTCTCCAGCGCTGCCTCTGTCTCGGCCTGTCTCCGACCCCCCACCGCCTCCTCTCCACGACTTCGACATGTCAGCGCTCTTGCTTTATGTCCATTTTTTTCTCACTCACTCGTTCGTCGCTCGCTCTTCTCGCATTCCTCTCGTTCTCGTTCGTGTTGTTCGTTTTGCCTCTTCAACGTCATTTACTTCGCATTCTGTGTCCGATTCGCAGAATCCCAGCGTGAACTCGAGTCGGTCCGAGACGCTGCTCGACGTGTGGAGACCCTCGCGTCTCCCTTTTGTAGCCTCCTTCTTCACCTCCTCGTCCCACATCGTCCCCGACTTCTTTTCCCTCTCTCCCTTCAATGACGATGACTTCTTTAATCTGTTTTCTCAATTCATTTCCATTCCCGACTCAACAATTAATGATGGATAGACGACGTTCGACTTCTTCCAACTCATTCGAAGCTTCTGTCAAGGTCGTTAAAAATAAGCTCTTGAACCCGAAGAAGAACCGAAACAATTCGGAATGAAGATTAGAAGGAACAAAAGTAAATGAATCAAAATAAAAAACAAAAATCGGATTAAGAAAAAATAAATAAAAAATAGGATCATGGAATAAACGTAATGACATAATTAAAAAGAGATGAAGATGTTGGAAATTGGAATGTGAAAGAAATTTGAAAATAAGAAATGTTTTTCAATTTTAAAAATGAAGTCTAAATAAACGATTTCCATTCGTTTTATATTGAAACTTAGAAAACATCCCGAATCGGATTTAATTCGGCAAAGGGTCGCCGCACGCCATCTGGTTGTCGGTTACGAAAGTTTTGTGCGGATCGTAAATAATTGCATTTTCACATTTCCCCCATTTTACGGCAAGTTTTTCCTCATCCGTCGCCGTGGCTGCGGATCGAGGCGCGAAAATATTTTCATAATAATTGCATTTTTGTCTGAAAAGTTTTATTTTTTACGATCTCACGGAGCGCATTTGGGTTTTTTATTTTTTTCGTCGTTTTTCGTTTTGTCTCTTCGTGGAACTTTTTGAAGACTTCTCTGCTCTTCCACGTCTTCCTCACCAACTTTTCTCTCTTTCTCGCAGTGTCAACGACTTTTCGTTCCCTTTGAGGAAGTGCTTGTGTGTAGGTGTGTGTGTTTTACAGCTCCTTGTGACACAGTTTTTTCGTTCGTTCTAAAGATTTATCGCTCTCTGGGTAGGGGAATCTTTTTTCTTCATAGTTCCGGTTTTAGTATTTTGCCCTGATTGAGTCATTCGACGACATTCGACGATCGATGTTCGAGTAGTGGAATTTCTGTGCCTGTGCTGGTGATTTTCCATCTCTTTTCGACTAAGAACATAAGTTTGACCAGCAATTTTTAAACGCCTTTTATTTTCTTCTTCTTTGTGTTTCACAATAAGTTTCTTTTTCAAAGTATTTTGATTTAGTTTTTTTATTAACAATCAACAAACAATTTACACCAACAACTTCCCCTATCTATCCAAAATATTGAAAATATTGACATATTGACCTCACCTACACAAACTCGCAACCCATAAATTTGCACCTCTCTTCACTGCACTTTTGACTCGTGCTGCGTTTTTGATTTGAAAAAGGAAAACCCTTAAATTCCCGGATTTTCTTTTTCTCCTACTACGTTTTACCATTTTTTAAATTTTATTTTTCCTGCATTTTCTGACTTTTGTTGTATCGTTTCTGCGTAGTTTTCCTTTTGTTCCGCCTCTTGATCGGCACTGCAAATACGGTGAAAAATTCACCATTTCCTCCACATCCGCTTTGTTTTTGTAGCAAACTGGCGTTTAGTGCACTGTCGACGGTGGTCCGCCGATGCAGCCCCCACACACCACCCCCCGTCGATCCACCCCTCCCTCACTCCTCCCCTCTCCCACTTCGGTCTCCACCTGCGGATTCTCTGGCGATTCTGCGTCGAGAGAGAATTTTTCGTCGAAAATGCTTGCGTTTTTACGAATTTTTCACCTCTGGTTGTTGTTGAAGAAGATTTTTTTTTCCATTTTTGTTTGTCGTTTTTTTATTATTGTTCTATTTTATTTTTGTTATATTTTATTTTTGATATTTTTTATTTTTGTTATTTTTTATTTGGTCTTCTTTTTTTCTCCCTGTCGATTCTGAAAACTTTTTCTCCTCTGAATTTTGTTCACGATTTTTTCTACTTTTCATGATTTTTCCTATTTTTTGTAGATTTCTTTCGTTCCGTATATTTTGATTCTTGTTCCCGTTTTGCTGTTGCTTTTTTCGTTTTGTTACACTTTTGTTGTCTTGTATTTCTTCTTCGCATGCGGCTAAAAATAGGGATGCGTATCTGTTGGATGCCGCAACGTAACGAAGAGTGGCCAACGATGTTGTTGTTGTTGTGGCTGCTGTTGTTGCCGCCACCTAGAGCTGCTCGGTGCGCCTCGAGAACCCTACTTTGAATTCACCTTTTGGACGACGCTGTGCGCGGATCTGCATAGTTTCGATTGCCAAGAGACGCGAGCAGCAGACAAAACAACAACAACAAACTCAACGACAAGAACAACAACACCAACTATATAACAACAAACAACCATAGACGAA
This sequence comes from Coelopa pilipes, assembly GCA_947389925.1. Lineage (NCBI taxonomy): Eukaryota > Metazoa > Arthropoda > Insecta > Diptera > Coelopidae > Coelopa > Coelopa pilipes. The sequence goes on along the minus strand of OX376699.1, from coordinate 37,879,351 downwards.
CCACACATCTATAGAACAACAACAACCACAACCACAACAACGACAACAACAGCAAGCGGTGACCAGCCAGCGGCAGAAATCTAGAGCTCTCTTTCCATTGCCTCTGTTCAGACGCTGAATTTGTGTATGGCCCGTATCCATGGGATGCGTATCTCGGACGAGTTGAATTTTTTCCCTCCCGCAGATACGCTTACCTCCCCCCTCCACCCCCCTCTCCTCCCCTCCGCCGCTCCACCGCCTCGTCCCGTGGCTCGTTGTGTCGGACGCTGCGGTTGGGCACTAAACGAATGGCGAATGAAAACGAAATGGATCGCGGGGAGATGACGTTGACAACAAAAACAACGCAAACAACGGCAACAAGAACAACAAAAAGATGAAGAACAACAACAACAACAAAAACAAGAGCCTGAACAACAAGTAGATTGAGAACATTGAGATACATTGCTGCAGATACAGACACACAGATAGATAGATTCCGCGAACACAGACGACGAGCAGACGAAAGCTTAAGCCATGGCGGTGGAATGAATGGGATTTCATTGTTGTTGCTGCAGCTGTTGTTGCTGTCGCTGCTGTTGCTGTTGCTGTGATTCTGTTGTTTTTGTTCAGTTGTTGCTGCGGTTGTCGTCGACCGCTTGATCAAAGTTTAACCAATTTTGCAGCGAAGGCAAGGTATGTTTCAGAGTTGTTACTGTTGTTGTTGTCGTTGTTCTTGTTATAGTTGTTCCCACGGATCTGCTCCAGGATCTGATGGCTCAGTGAACTCTCTCCATCTCTTGTTTTCTTTCTGAATCGATTCCTGTTTCTTCGCGTATTCCTAACTCCTCCAATTATCCTTTGATCGCCTCTGAATTCTCGTTCTCGTTCTCGTCCTGACTGGATTTTGTTTCTCGACTTGATTTTCTGTCTTTATTTGGTTTTCGTTCTAAAGTTGGTTCTCGTCCGTTTCCTCAGTCTTCAATTCTGCAATGCAAATCCTAACCTTTTTCAAATGTTTCACCTCTTTATCGCTTAAAACAATTTCCTCTTCCTTTGCTCCATCGTAGCGCGATCTTTGAACCAATTTTTCCGATTTCAAATTGAAAAAAGAAAATTTGCTCGTCTTTTTGGAGCTCAAACGAATTCAGCTCACATTCGGTATGTTAATGACGACTTTTCTCTCTATCTCCCTCTCGTTGTCCCTCTCTAAATTCGCTTCATGCATTTTATTCATGGATTTTTTCAAATTGCTATCGGCGTGCCTTGTTTTGGTTTTTTGTTGTTGGGTCGACGATGTTGTTTCGGCATTGTTGCCTCGTTGTTGTTGTTGTTGCTGTTGTGTTGTCTCGTCGTTGATTTGATTTGCATCCGATTTCATCGGTGTTCCTCACGATTTCTCCTCCGTCTCTCGTCGTCCGCATTGTCGCAAAATGGCAGCCGTTTGTCCTTGAAATGCGATGCTGCCGACGGTCCTGGCGGTCCCAAGGGGTTGGGGGGATAAAGAGGGACGACGTTTAAAAAGCCGAACGAAATCGCCTTAACAGAGGAATTATTTTTCTCGTTAAATTATTCATTATTATCGTACTAGTTCTTATATTATTTCTCTTATAATTTTCTATGATTTGTTAATTTATATCTAATTATATTTTCTATTATTTATTTATATTGTCTGTTATTATATGTTTTATTATTATTAATAATATTTTAAATTTGCGGTATTTTTTCTTATTTTGTACTCTCTATTATTTTTGTGTATTTTTTATTTATTGCGCTGTTATATATATATAAATATTAATATCTCTTCCACTTTATTTTTTAATTTGTTCCCTTTTTCTATCATCTCTCGGCCTCACATCTGGCTGCATTCATTCTGCTCGGTAATAACTCAGAAAATCAAAAAATCAGCCCAAAGAAAAAACTCATCGCCCTCTCAATTATCGCCCTGTGCTCGCCTCGAACAGTTGGCTTTGTGGTAATTTGGCCAAAAACAACGATATCAAAAAATCTGCAAGAACAACAAAAACAGCAACAACCAAACAACAACAAGCGACAACCGCTGCAAAATATTCCGCTTACATAATGAAAAAGTGTGTTGTTGTTGTTATTTTTGTTGTTTCCATTATTGCAGTGCTCCATCTCGTTGTTGTTGTTGTATAATTTCAGTTTCAACATCGGAGCCGCAAGTGCATTTTTTATAGACATTTTTTTCTCTTTCTCTCTCTCTCTGTCTGTCTGTCTTTCTTTTTGTTGTAATTTTTAATAATTACGTCCAAATGAATGGGAGACTCGAAGAGGGAGACAGCGAGGCAGCGAAAGCGAGAAGGCGAGAGTGGAGGAATTAGAGAGCGGCAGAGCGGGAGGGAGTGTGAGAGGGAGATGGAGAGCGACAGCCAGAGCCAGAGCCAGAGAGGAAGAACGTTAAACGAGGGAGATAAAAACTTGAAAAACTGCATAATTCTGCAGAAAATAATCGCTACAACAAACACATAGGCGATAACAACTGCAACAACAATAACAGCAAATATAACAACAAGTACAACTACAACAACAACTACAACATCAGCGTCATGTCGGCGGCGACATCAACGAGAATCGCTGCACAAGAAGACAACAACAAGAACAACAACAACAACAACAACAACAACAACAAAAAACAGGAAAGAGACTGCGAAAAATGATTCCAAGCTCGATCGGGTCGAGACCCTGGAGCCACTCTCGCTGATATCTTCCTCATCTCTCTTCGCTTCTGGTGCGCCCCACTCGATCCCTCCGGCTTCACTTGCTCCACCTTTGCTCTTTTCCTGATTGTTTTCTTTAGATCAGTTTCCTTTCAGTCTAATTCAATCTGCTCTTGTTCTCTCCTTCAACCTTTGCTTCGACATCCATCACCTGCCATCCTTCTACAACATCTTCTCCAATCTCTTCTTCAACTTCCATTTTTTCTCCAACTAATTCTTACGACTTCTTCTGAAACTCCTTTAAGACTTCTTCTTTAAGTCCTTCTTGAAATTCTTCTTCAATTTTTTCTCCAACTTCTTTTTCAACTTTTCCTTCAACTCCTTCTTCAACTTCAGGTGTTGAACCTGCTTCAACTTCTTCTTTAAGTCCTTCTTGCAGATCTTTTTCAACCTCTTCTTCAATCCTTTTTTAAACATGTTCAATTGCTCAATACAGTTTTCGTTCTCTTCTTCAATATCTGTTTGCAATGTCTTCTGCAGTTCCTTTTTCAGTTTTTTCTTGAGCATCTTTCTCAATATTTTCTTCAATATCTTTCGCACATCTGCTTCAAGCTCTTTCTCAACGTCTCCGTCCACATCTCCCATCCCTTGTCATGTCCTTCTTGAACCTCTTGTTCTCATTGATCGCACTGAGATCCCCCTTCTCCTGATCCTCGGTTCTACTCCACATTTCCGCCGTCACGTTTTCGGTTCCTCTTCTTTGTAAATTCACCTCAGACTCCTTTGGCTAGTCCTCCTTCTCCCTGGTGTCTCTTGATCCAAGGAGCCTCGAAGTTCTTCACTTCTCTTGCCACTAACTTCGTTTAGATTGCCTTCTGTTGCCTCTGTTCTTAAAACACGCTCTCTGTCGCTCTCTCTAACACCGCGCCTCTCCTTGGGTTCCCCCAATCACCCCCCTCTCTCTCTCCATCTCTGTCTGCGGCACTTCTCATTCCCTCCACATCCATCAGAACCCCGCATAGTTGTTCGAGGGCGATGGCCAGGCGTCGGGCACCCGGCGGGGAGAGCGCGGGACGAGCCAATAGACAAGTTAAACAAGTTTTTGCTCGCAGGTCTCGTTCTTGTTGCTGTTGCTGGTGCCGTCGTTGTCGCTGTTGCATCGCGCGCGGGCTGCGGGGATCGGGCGAAGTTCGTTCGATCAGCTGCATTCACGGCTTTTGACTTGAAGTGAGGGACACGTTCAAAAAAACAAAAAAAAAAGAGAGGCAAGAGAGCAATTACAAAAAACAAAGCAACAATCACCAACAACAAGAAGAACTGCAACAAAAAGAGAACCACAAACAAAACCTGAGGTAGGAGGCAACAAGAATCAAGCAGAAGAAAAGGAAAAATTGGAAAAATAATCGTAAAATAAAAATTTGATCAATACAAAAAGTGTAAAATTCTTTGGAAAGATACAGAGAGAGAGAGAGAGAGAGAGAGAGAGAGAGAAATAGAAGGAGAGGGAGATTGAGAGACTTGAAGAGAACGAGCGAGCAAAGGAGAAAAAGGCAAAAACGTGCGCCAGCGCAGACGATCGTCGGCCACGCCGCACTTTGGCTGTGTCTTCCACGGTGTTTTAGACGATTATTTACGTTTAGTTTGTTGTTGCTGTAGTTGTTGTTGTCAGTTCTTGGCCTCTCCCTCTTCATTACTGTACCGTTTTGTTGTTGTCAGAAGTCGCGGCCCCGACTGCGCTGAAGCGAATCGCTTTTCATTTTCCAACGAAGAACCGTCGGCCAACTATTTATGGCCGTCCATCGATATGTCTGGCGGGCCGTCTATCTGTCCGCTGAATTTTAGCCATCTGCATGTCGTTCGTCCGGTTTCTCCTAAAAATGACCACCGATCGTTATTTTCTGTCCTTTCTGTCAGGGGCTTGTGGTCCATGTCTTTCTTTAGTCCAAATTGTCCTTCGTCCTGTCTTTCCATATCTGCGTCAATTTAATTTCTCTATATATTTTTTAATTTTCAATTTTATGTGTTGACTAAACTTCTAATTTTATTTTATTATTGTAATTTATAATTTTATTTCTTTTTTCATAGAATTTTTTGATTGATTTTTTTAATTTTTCTTAGTTATAATTTTTTTATTTTGTTTATATTATTATTTTTATTCTTTTTTTCATTTCATTTCTCATTCTTTCCATTCATCCGCCCATCTGCTCGTCTTTTTTCCTGCCTCTCGCTTCTCTGTTCTTCTCCTTCATCTATCATGTTTTCCATAATTTGGTCTGACCTTTTCCTCTCCCGCCCTCTCGCTCTGTCTCTCCCTCGGCATCTCGCTCCCCCCCCCCCCCCCCCCCCATTTGCCTCCCCCCCTAGTTTATGCATTTTTCATTTCGTTTTCGTTCTCAGTTCGTTTGTTTTGTTCCTTTTCCCAGTTCGGGCTGTCGACTGTTGTTGTTGTAATTGTTGTTGTTGTGTTCTTCGTTACTATGAATGAAACACGTTTCTGCCGCTCTTCGCACACACACGCACACATTCCTACCTACACTCCCTCGACGCTCACACACACACACACACACACACAGTCACCCACACGCTGCTACAAATTCACTGCTTCTCTCACGAATTCCATTCTCCTCACACACACGCACACACACACACACATATACCTTCATATAAATTGAATTTATTGTTATTGTAACCCTGGTTCTTGGCCAAGGCGCTGCGCAAGCGTAACAAGCGTTGCCACTTTGCAGTTTTGTTTTTTCCCTCTCGAAACTTGAAACTATTTTCTCTGTTCTTCTTGTTCTTCGTTTTTCCATTGGTTGCCGCTGGGTCTCAAAGGGTTCACCGTAAGTGTGTGAGTGGCCGACGTGTGAGGAAGGTTAAGGACCCTTCTTAATATTCCTCGTCGGTAGTTTTATGAGTAGAACTGCAACAGCAATAAAATCACAGAAACATAAATAAATAAACTTGGCATAGGCGAGTTAAAGGGAATGGCAATAACAACAACAATGGCTGCGAACTAAAGCAACAACCTTTTGCACTCAGTTTCGCATGTGTAGAGAAGATGTAAAAATGATAATTAAATGAAAGAAATAAGGAAGTACAATAGTTTATAGCTAAGATACCAACAAAACGGCTCCGTATTTGAACTTTAAACCTCGATTTAGGCATTTCAAATGACTAACTGATATATTGGGGTTCATAAAACCATTCCCTAGAGTATTAGCTTGGAGTCTTCCCATCGTCGGGATCTTCATAACCAAAACATTTAATCTAATTGTCAATGGACTGACTCTCATTGCCTCGGTTATGTCTGTCCGGGTCCCCAAATGTGGAGATGTCTGTGGAAGAGGCAACGGGAAATACGAAGTAGTTGAGCGGAGGCGAAGACTCATGACCATAAAAACTTTTGCACTGATAAAGCGTAATTCGAAAACAATGCAAACAAACGACCGCAGGACGAATGGCCGAAGAGTCGGGTGGAGAAGGCGACGATGCATTGAGACTCAGAGACACAACATTAGCAACAACAACACTCGACGCTACTGCAACTATAACGAACGACAACAGGAGCAGCATCGGCAGGCAACAACAACAAGAAGCTATAGCAGAAACAACCAATGGCTATAACAAAAGCAACTACAACAACAAGGGGATCGGAAGCATCAACTGCAAACTTTTGCTGCAACATTTGCTTCATTTCTTTCTTCTTCTCATATTGGTTTTCATTAGTTTTTACCATGTCTGTGTTGTTTTTAGTTATTGTTGTTCAAAACAATCTCGCTTCTAAAAGTTTGCACGCCACGAATGACTTGAGGTTGCGTCTTCCTCTTCTTCCCTCTAGTGGTAGTTGCTTTGCAGTTATTGTTGTAATTTTGACCCTTTGCAGTCCCTTCGATTATAGAAAATGAAATGAAAATACATTTAATTGAATCGATTGATAGGGGGCGAGACAGAAGAGAGAAGCAAAAAGGGGATGGCAGGGAGAGAATGAGGGACAGAAGAAATTAAAACCAGTCGAAGGAGACCCAGCGGAGGCAGGAACAAATTAACTTTCAGATACTGTTCATTACTGTGGGCCCCTGCCAAAGAAGTTGTTGTTGGTGGCAGACATTGTTGCAATTATTGCTGCCGATGTTGTTGTCGCTGTTGTTACCCTGGCACTTGATTGCTGGCTAATGAATTCAGAGTGCATTCGGCCTCGCCTTTTCCCTCTCTCTTCGGCGGCCTCTTCCCTATCTTCTCTCTTTCATCGTCGGCCTTCTTTTCCATCGTCGTCTCTTCGACTTCTGCCCCAAGCTCGTCCGTCTCCGGAGCCCTGTGTCTTCTGGGGACCCTCACCCTCTCCCTCTCCCACTCTGCGTGTTCCTTTCCTTATTCCTCTTGGTCAGGTTTTTCTCTGCTCCGCCCTCTGTTGCCTGCGGCGCATCGGTAGAACGATTGGACGATTGGATCCCCACCGGAAATCGTCTAATTTTGTTGTGAGCTCAAAATTAATGATTCAATTGAAAGTCGCGTCGAGACGACGCTTGACGTGTCTGGAGTGACGATGGAGTTGTTGTTGTTCCAGTTGCAGTTCGTTGTTGTTGCAAATATTATATAGTTTTTTCTTCACCCCATTTCTTTGTCGTTTTTTTTTTTTGTTCTCTCCTCTTAATTTCCTTCTCTCTTGCCCTGTTGTTGCCGTAATTTAAACCAGATCTCTGCTTCGGGCGTCGCATCGTTTTTCCCAGGAACCATGAAGAATAATGGAAAATTCATTTTCACATGCAACAAAAAGATTCCATGAGTTCATTAGGGAGAAAAGTAGCTTTAAAAAACTAGGTGGAGTATGAAAATTAAAAAAGTTAGTTTCATCTTATATGATTTTGAGCCTTGGTTTGTCCAATTATTTTTTTGGTATACGAATTTTACATATAAATAGGTTGGATTTTGAATTGTTTTTCTATGAATTGATTTTTTATGTATCTGTTTTTCCTATTTAATACTACCTTTTGCAACCATTCAAATTTGAATAAGTTGCATTTTGTTAGTGCCATATATCATTCGAGAATAGCAAGTTATTCTACACGAGTCTCGGAAGCAATGAAAACCAGGCATTAATAATTACATTAATAAAACGGAAGTAACCTACAAGCAATAAAAAGATCTCTTTTCAAAACAATAATTGAAAATATGTTTGATAAAATAATAGAGAAACACAATTCACTGTGGTAGCACAAAGTCGAACCGAACAAAAGAATCCCACGACCTTGACTGAAGGTAGACAAAGCTCGCTTAACCCTTGCCCCGTGCTTTTTGCAACATTGCAGGCGATTACGAAATCTCAAATCGTATCTTATTTATTGGGGAAAACAAGTTATGCAGCTGCTAAAATCGGCTAGTAGGTGAAATCGGCAATAAGCTCGAACGAAAGTCCAAAACCAGTTGTGAAGCCAAATAATAAACAAAAAATCAAAACAAAAATAATAATCATAATTAAAAAAGAAGCAAGAAAAACCGAAAACAAAAATAATAATCATGTCGAAAAGAAAAAACCCGCTATCAAAAAATCCCCCGCGAAAACATCGAAAATTGAAACGAACGTTTAAATACAACTGTATACAAATAAAATCTCTGAGAAGAAAGAACAGTAAGCAAGACAAGAAACAAGCAATAACAAATAACAAACGGTTGACAGAAGAGAAGAACAACAAGGCCGAAAAGAGATAAATTGCTTGCATGCAGCATGAGTTCACGTCCAAAGTACGGAAATAAATAACAACAATGAGAGCGCTTAAAATTATGCGGTCACTCACACTTGTGCCCACATCGGCAGCGACACCGACTCCAGCGTCAGGCAGCACGCAAGTGGGCCTGTCCACCATCATCATCCACACGATCCACTGACTGACTTTTGTGCCCAGAGAGACCAATAGACAGGCGGACAGGCAGACGGACACAGAGCCAAACAACCAGAGACCAAACAAACGAACTGACGGACTTACAGCGAGACAGACGGAAGTTCGGACGGTTTCCGTCTAGCGGCCGACGATTTGAACAATTAAATGGCTCTTGATGAAAGCCGAGCCATCGTCACGTTTGAGGTAACCCCTGGTCAAATGGTGGCGGGCGGCCACCATGGGGGTTTCGAATAGAAACGTGTGGAACTGGCGATCGTACAAATATGGAGTGTTTTGATTATGAAACCGTCAAAGAAACGCCCTTTGTTAATTTCTATTCAATTCCACTACTATCGACAATTATGTTCTAACGACTTACACACACAAATTAATCAATCAATAATGGGCTCTAGGTAGTTATTGTGGTATTATGGAGTTCTATTGCTTGAACGACCATTAATTACATTGGTTTACCTAGCAATTACTCTGCACTTGAATATTTTTTCTTTCGATTAAACCTTGGATCCAATTTCAGTAAATTAAATCCATTAGTCGCGAATGAAACTATCTATCTCCTATCTGACTATCCATTAGTCAACCTGCTGAAAACGCATTCGCACCACTTGACGACGACCTCGGAACGTATCAATCATTCGTCAGCGATTGAATCATGTTACTAAAAAAACAATTACTACACCCATCCCATCTGGCACTAATCGGGATAACCTTACATTCGATTTGCCAAAAACTCCGACAGAGACGATCAAATCGACTGCTGATGGTCAAAAAGTTCTCTACTACGTAGACGTTTATGTAACCAACCACTCCATGTTTGTAGTAGAGTCTGGTCTGTCAGTACATTTGTCGTTCCATCCGTTTGTCTGTCCATCGCGTATGCCATCCGCATGTCGGCGTGTTTGCCAACCGAAATGGAGCTTGAACAATTAATAAAACCGCGTAAAAATAACTACAGCGAGTTTGATAAAACATAAACTCGAGCTTAACTTCGGCCGGTGGGCACCGGCGACCGGCGACACCAACATTTTGGCCGCTCTTGGGTGCGTTTGTACCGGATTTTTCGAAACTAGTTATTGTTGTTGTTGTCTACGTCACCCAAACCACCCGACGACCGATGAATAAAGCGCTAGAGGGAAAAAGAAAAATATGAAATTTACATTTTTCAAATGAAGTGACGATGATTTGGCGTGGAGGAAGACGTTGCCACCATTTAATTGCGAGTTTTTATCTGTTCGAGAAACGTAAGCCGAACTTTGGACACAGCGCTAGCGATGACTCGCCTCTAAGGGGAATATTTTACATGATTTTATGAGTCATCGGATTGAAATGCACGATGCTCGATTCTCATTGCAGCAGGTTTTCAAAGTGTCCATTCATTGTAAATCAAAACGGCGGGCAACCGGAAACTTTGTCAATCGGTTACTAAGCCATTAGTTTATCTCTCTTTTTTGTTGTTGTTGCGTACTTGCAATTTTTGTTGGTGGGATTGTGTTATGCCTTTTGGCTTGCAAATAAAATCGTTTGTACCTACATATGTATGTACAAGAGATTCACGTAATTAGAATAGACATTTGATGGTGGAAAGTTTTGTTCTCCTGCAGTGCGACGATGACATCAAATTAACTCTCAGATATATCGTTAATGCGGTCTTTGGATATTACAATGTTGACTTTATTACGCAAATTTTCGGAAAAGTTCTCACCTGGTTTTATTTTCTCGAGAACTTTTCAAAAAGTGTTTCGTGGTTTTCAGAAGGAAAATTCGAATTTTCGGAAACTTTAGGGTTTTTCTCTTTAATTGCTCAAATTTTTTCCTGTTTACTTAATTGTGGTTATCTTGAAAACCATTTAAGACTTGTTCCCACAGTATATTTTTAATTATTCTTTGGTCTCTTTTGTATAAATAATTTCTTTATATATAAATCGGTATATATTTCTCAAGAACTAATATTTATGTTTCATTAAGAGCCAAGTCGACAAAATTTCCTGATGTCGTAAACTTTAAATCGTTCTAATGGTTCTTTATTTTTTTCCTCTTCTCTTCAATCTTTCAGACACTTCCTCAATCGGCTGGTCAGACTTTTCTGCCGACGCGAATTCGGCAAACCATAAATTCTCCAAGAACATCCTGGTCTCAGAGCGAGACAGACCCACTGAGAGGGAGTGAGATTGGGAAAGCGCGAAAGCGAAGGCGAAGGCGAATAAGAAACGTGCAGATCGTTCAACTCTGTGGAAACGACTTCAAATTCAATCGGATTCGAATAAATTGAGGCATAAAAATTCATTTAAAAATCAACGCTCGCCAACGATTGCCATCTGCTGCCGCCATTAAAACCACCGAGCCAGTGTCAAGAATAGGGGAAATAGAAGAACGAGAAGAGGAAGCAGTGAGAATAGAATTGAGAGGAGACGAGGGAACATCTGCAACTGCGGCCGCGAAGCCCACTTCGCGCGATACGATTGAAAATTGAAGAAAATCAATCAAAATTTAATAATCGATTCGAAATAAATAAATCTAAAGAAAGAAAAACCCCGGTAACCGCGTGTGAGTGACTGAGAAGTGTGCAACAGAGATAGTGATAGTGCAGAGGAGTTCAGCGAAAAGAGAAAGAAATAAATAGAGATAGAGAGAGATAGAGAGCTTGCATGAGTGCCCGAAATCAAAGCGATTTTTTGCTACACATCAAGAAATCACTGCGCAAGCGTGGCGGGAAAAAAATGAAAACAATCACATGATACTACAAGTGGTCAGAGTCAGTGATATTGAATTATTTAAGAATGCCGTCGACCCCCTACGACCTCGTCCAGGACGACCAGGACCTTCGGGTGCCCCTGCACGCGGAGCAGGCCTTCTTCCATGGCATCACATTTCAAGCTAAGGTAAGTGACTTTTGCTCCTTCGTCTATCTTTTATCTGGGAAAATGGGAATATGGAAATATGGGAATTGAGAATTCTTTCCTTCAGCTGAATCCAACTTTTCATCTTAGCTTGATTAATCGTGGGTTGGTCGTGATCAATTTCATGGAGAGAACCGACAGTAGTCAGTGGCTGGCTCGGCTGTGAGCGAAATTCATTCGCCTGTCTAGTGATAAATAGTTTTTCATCTATCAATCGAACGGGTGAAAAAACCATGAAAGTAACGATTAATCTGCAAAGTTGAATTTATTATTACGACTTCTGTCCAAATTAACCAAATATAATTTAGTTAGCGACGTGAAAAATGCATGGCTGTAACGATTAAAATTGACATTGAAAATTCCTTTGATTTTTTATTTTTTGATCAATTTTATCAATTGTTTATTCCCTCCGATTGCTCGTGCCGCATTGCGATTACTCGCTGTGATCGCCTCGTCAGTCACAGTTGAATGAGTCATGGCATTCCTTGAGCAATTATCGGTTAATCATTCGTGTAACGATTAATCAGGTGTGGCCTCATTTCCACCTAAGAGCTTCAAGTAAGACTCTTCGTATAGAATCGTTCTCAAGTTTCTTTATGAAAATAAAAAACGTGTATTGCGGAGTAATCTTTAGTGTAACGATTAATCAGCACACACACACACGCACGCATACGGTTTCCCCACATCAGATCGTCGGCGATGCGTGCACGATCGCCATGACTCATCACCAGGCGCACGGGGGACCGAGAAATGCACAGACAGACAGCTAGATGAATGGACAGATATTTAGCTATGTGCATGTATATGAATGGTTATGTGTGTGTGTGTGGCCAGCGTCAACTCCCACGTGCAATTAGTTTTTCCTCTTCCTCTGCCATCCATTTTTGTTCTGTTGTGTTGTTGCTGTTGCAGTTGTTGTTGTTGTGCACTCTGGCTCACCCAACGAGTGCACTCGTTATTTATTGCTCAAAAAGCATCAACAACAATAATAATAACAACAACAACGCTAACAACAACAATTGATAAATGATCGCCTATACTCGCCTCTAATGGAATCGGAGACGGAGACGGACTCGGACTCGGACTCGGCCTCGAAGGAGCTGCTGCCATCTTGCGTTCAGCTGGCGCACTGCAGTTGATTCGACTTCCCTTTGCACACACACAAATGTATATTTGTACATAGAGTATGTGTGCGTGTGTGTGTGAGTCAGCTGCATGCGATCCACGGATCGCGTCCAGTCGGCAGCTCGTTTCGTTCGCGCGACCCGAAATGTTTTTCGATTAAAAGATCTCATCGATAGCCATATCTTATTCGAGCTTGTTGCTGTTGTTGTTGTCTGATTGTGAAAAATGTTGGTGTTCACTTGGCTCGTTGTTGTTGGTCGTTGTTCTTGCCATTGTCCTTATTGTTACTGTTGCTCAGTTGGTTCCCCGAGTTTTTCCATGCGGTCCCGGGCCGCGCCGTATTTCAACGTCTTTTGCTTGTCACTTCCATTTTTAAAAGAGTTTTCCATTTTATGTCAAACCCCACTTGAAGGGAAAGTTTCGAGGACCGGCGGGAATTTCTTTTCGAGATCAAGAGGCGAATTTCTTTTGAGGACAAGAGGACAATTTTTAAAGAAATAAAATGTCTTTCTTAATTGACTGCACTACAATGGCCAAATGCAATGTATTAGGAATGCATAAAAAACGCGACAATTAGAAAATAGTATAGTTCTCGATGGTAGTATTGCAAAATTAAAACCAAAAATAAATGTAATTGAAGAAAAAACAAAGTGTAAATAAATGTTTGAAAAACACTCGCCGGAAATGACTTGAAGTCACGGAAGACGATTAAAACTACGATTTGTCAAGCCGATGCCGATACATTTGTCTACAAAAAACCATCTACAATAAAAAACAAACCTTTTTTTTTCCCCAAATGGACATAATGACAAATCTGATACCAAACAATTTGACCAGACAAAAACAAATCGAGTAGAAACGACAAACACGCGAATCACAGCAGTGGGGCAAATGTCAGAGGATCCAAATATTTTAATTAAATGCCCACGATGACATTCGACACAGCGGCTACAAAAACCTCTGCGCAGCAACAATTACAACAACTAAGCGAATAAATGAATAAATAAATTAATATGATATTTTATTTTGTTTTCATGCTGTCAGCATGAAATGCAACACTCTCTTTGTTGTTGTTGCTGTTGTATCAATTATTGCTGATGTTGGTTTGATTTTTATTCATGTCGAATGCCCAAAAATCATTGCCAAAAACTGTCCGCTGAGACCAGAACAGCAGGACGATAAATAGTTGTGGGAAGGGAAGGAAAGCGGAATCAAATTTCGAACATCCTGGCCAATGCAAATAAAACAAGTATTAGAATAGACGAAATACAGAGCGAGAGAGGAGGATCAGAGTGGAGGAAGTTTAATGTTTCGACCTGTCAATGGCTCAATGTACATGTCTGTGTACACGGTACACACACAATGCTTCATTTACATTAAATTTTGATATGAAATTATGCGTGAAATTAAGGTAGCCTCTGTCACAATGTCGACAGCATTGAAATATCGTCGGCTCGCGTGAGGGACGAGGATCGTGTGCGACGAACGCTTTGAAATAAATCGAGCTAAGTTTCATAAATTATGGCATTGTTTACCCGACATCGGCCATTTGCTGTCTATGTAAAGTCATGAGGCCTTGGATCAAAGATCAAGGAGTTGATGAGAAAAGACGAGTTCGGGTTTCTCAAATAGAAATTCAATTGTCGTACATAACAATAAATCTGTCTTCACTTGAAAGTTCGCAGTTCCTGCTTGACTTGCCGACACCTTTCTAAACCCATTTCGAATTTAATGCTCTGCCGTTTAATTTCATAAAAATGGGAAATAGCTTTAACCTTTGGCAAAGTGCAGGAACACAAACATAAAAAATAACTCCTATTAAAATGGTTCCTCATCGCTTCTGTGTTGAGGTTTGGGGTTTGCTGACGAAAAGATTTCTCCAATTGAAAGTGGCAGCATTTTTTTGGTCGGTCTCTTTCTCAAAAAATTAAAAAAAAGAATTTCGCCTGTTTTCTCCCGTTATCAGCGCCTCGTTTCTGTGTCGCCTGTTGTGTGCAATTTTCCACATAAAAAATAAAATGGAAAATCATTTCAGTTTTTCCGAACCTTTGCATTCTCATTGTGCCATTCATCGTTGTCGTCTTCTTTGTTGTTGTGGTCGCCATCGTCGTTGTTGTTGTCGTTGTCGCCATCGTCGTGTTGTTGTTGGTGAGATTGTTGCAACTGGTGTTGTTGGAGCGCTACAATTTGTTGTTGCCCTTCTTGAATTTTTTGCCCCAGCCTCGCTGCTGCCAAGTTCATTGTTAACTTTGACATTCGACGACAGCCACGACACTCGACTCAACTCGACTCGACTCGACTCTTCTCTATATCTACCCGTCTCTGTCTCTCACTATTGTCTCTCTTTCTTTTTCTATCTCGCCTCACCCTTTCGTCTCTCTCCTTGCTCAGCCACAAATTTGATGCCATGGGATTTTCATTCACTCAATCGTTGAGGATTTTTCTCTAATTTCTCTCCTCTTCTACTAATTTTTCCTACTCTTCCTTCTCACTCTTTTATCTATCTTACCATCACTCTCCGTTCGTCTTGCTTGAAATCTCTATTTCTCGCTCTTTTGCCATTCTTCTATCTCCCTCTTTCCCCGTCTGTATCTCTATCTCTGGCTACCGATAATCTCTACACTAATAATTCATGGATTCTACCGTCACTTGTCTGTCATCTGAGTGTGTGTGTGAGTGCTATATCTGAGCTAGTGTGTGTGCGCGTCTTTCTTTGCAATTTTTTCCTCTCAATTTATTTTGCCATGGTGCATTTTCCATTGTTTATTTTTTCGTATTTTCTTTTTTTCAACCCTCTGACTGCGCGACTTCGTGTAAACCGATATCTTTGTGGTACAATTCCTCCACTTGTTGCTTCCACTGGCGGTTTTTCTCTCCCACCTCTTCTAACTATCCCTCTCTCCGTCTGTCACCGCCCCAATCCCCTTATCCGTCCTTATTTTTGCCATCTCTTTGTTTTGCTATATAATTCGTTGACTTTGGATTCCTTGGATTTGAATTCCATGGATTCTGATGTCAATGCTTTGAGTGCTTTGGGTTTTGATTATTTTACTTGTCGACGACAGCAGCATAGAGAAAGAGAGAGAGAGAGAAAAAGAGAGAGAGAGAGAAAGATAGAGATAGCGATAGTTAGACAAGGATATCCATTGTGATTTTAAGCTCGTGCCCGTTTTAGACTTCATTGTCTTTTCTTTCGAATCCGTCCCTCGTTTTTTCACATCATGTTTTGGTTGTTTTTCACCGAATCTCGGTACACCAAATCATGCGTTTTTATTGCACCTCCATTGAATCCCATGATCATCATCTTCATAAATGGTTGAACAATCTTTGATGTTGGTTTGCATAAGATGAAGATCAAATTAAGGAGACGATGGAAAAGAAACAATAAAATAATAAAATCCTATGCAAACCCAAAACAGGAAGAACGTTTTAAAATTGATCGTCCATTGATCGTTTTTCTACTTAATTACAATAATAACTCAAGAAGAGTTTAAATGAAAGAAAGTCGAATCAATAGAACTCTATAAATAAAAGGAAAATGAAACAATCTTCGATAGTACTGAGTTGTAGGTGGGCATCGTAAAAAATGCGCCAACCCACACGGTAAAAGAAACTACTGAAATAAAAAAAAAAAACGCACAGTGGAGCAATAAAAACTAAGGATCTCCAATGAAGAGAAACAATAAAATCCACTGTAAGGCCGAGGTAAAGAAATTTTGATGATTTCCCAAAAGTAACGACAACGTCCGGCAACCGGAATGAAGAAACACAGGAACATAAATTTTAGTAAAAATAGACTCAAAAATCAACAAAATTTAACAAAATAAGAACGAAGAAAAATAATTGATTTCAAAAAATAAAAGAAATTTAAATTTCCCAAAGACATAAATTCACGATTCAAGAGGAAAAATTTACGAACTTCCCCCGAATCGAGAGATTCACTGGTCAATGGATTCTAAAAAACTAAGAGATATAAATATTTATACCGCAAACAAATCGAGATCAAAAGCACGAACCGACACAAAATAGAAACCATGACGATGATGATGATAATCATGATCATGTTGACGATGGTGATGACGAAGGCAGGGGTTGGGAGAGGACACGGACCGTGAAGGAAGGAAGAAACGAGGAACAAGAAACCGAATCGATTCGATTTCCTTTCAAGAAAATTTGCAATACCAACACAAGGTAAATGAAGCAGAAGAAAAAGTACGGAAAAAAAGAACAAACACATATTATGCAAAAAGCACATTACAAATACAATGAGACCAAGAAGAAGAAGAAGAAGAAGAAAATATTCACCATTTAATGGTGAGCTGCAAATACGTAATTAACATAAATTCTCGATGGTCTCCGAGGCGGCTCGGACGGAGCCGGCGCGCCCAGGAAACCGACGTGAGTCGAGCCAATAAACATCGACACCGGGGCGAAAAGAACAACATCGGCCACAACAACGACAACAACACTATCAACTAACAAAATGAGCAACAACAAGAGGAATAAAGAACAAGAATAGCGTCGTCGTGAGCCAGAAGAACATGAAACTTGGAAACAACACATACTCGGATAGATTATCTATTCCAACAACAACAGCAAAAGCAAGAACAACAAATTCGAACAAATAGCAAGAAAACAACAACAACAACAGCAGCCGTCGCAACCCCACAAAGCAGAACCACAACAACAACAACAAGGTATGCTCGCAGGATGAAATTTTCACACTTGGAGGCAAATGTTCCAGCGTTGAGGGATTTATTTTCGTTCTGACGAGAGAAAAATCGCCAGGCGCAAAAAAACACAGGCGAGCCATACAACGACTACAACAATAAAAGCGACAATCGGAGCAACAACAATAACAACAATCACAAAAACAACAGAACTGAGCCTGTACACGAAAAGCAAAGAGAACAAGCAAACACGAAATAAATCCAAAGAAAACTCTGAACGGACGATCGTTTATTTCGCAAATCAAGTTGTGGCCGAGCGCCACCCAGCGTCCGAGTGGCGCATTAATTAATTTCTTCACACACACACACACATACAGACACGTGTGCGTATACGGTAATGCCCACCTATACTTAGAGCTGTTTATATAGTATTCTTTGTTTATGCAATCGCAATACCATGCTCGAGTATTTCGAAAATCAGGCAAACAAACGAACGAATCGATTCGATTCGATGCTGCGTCTTTAGGGAAATTGGCGGGGTTTTCTTGCTCTTGCTCTTCTTCTTTCCAATTTTATTCTTGCTGTTGCTGTTGTTGTTGTTGTGGTGGTCATTAATTCCTCTGTTTTTATTCACGTTACGGGCTTCGTATGCAATTCCACATAAACATCGCCTTTGAATTCCTCGAACGCCACGACAATCGAATTTTTTTTACTCAGTTTATTTTGCGTAAATCGAGGTGAGTTTGAATGAAATGCGATTAGTTGTTGCGATCTTCTTATTTAGCGAAAATAGTAAATAATAATATCATTATAAATAGATTGAGCTAAAAATGATGAAATATGAAGGATGAAATAAATGGATGAAATATGTATTAAATTTCTAATTAAAATAATATAAAAATGAAGATAAATAATAAACTAGAATCATTAAAAAATAGTGAAAAATAGAATAAGATGGCATAATAAACATGATAAAGGATGGATTTGTAATATACATACCCAATTATATTAAATTGGTAGTAAATATGCTTATAAAAATGTTCCATACTCTAAATAGAAATGTTCCAAAATTAAATGTAATTAATATATAAAATTGAAATGATCTAAAAAATACAGCATAATGAAATGGTATGATATAATTATATTTCCACTTAAAAAAACCGTAATTGAATAATGACATAAATAGATATTAGTTAATATTATAAATTTGAAATTCTATGCTACTGCAAACACACGCAAAACTACGAGCATAGAAACTGCTCACCCATGACAAAACTCTTGGTCTCGAGTATCCTCCCTCCCCCTCCCCTTCCAGTTCCTCCCCCTTCTCCTTCTCGTGCACCCTTCTGAAGACACGATTTGTTTTTATTTCCTGTTAACTTTTAAATTATGCGAAGCGTCAAGAGTTTCATCGCCAAGAGCTGACGCGGTCGCAGACGAGTTCATCGCACTGGGTGACGATGGGCAATGGCAACAACAATAAACGGAGTTGGGTTAAGAACAACTACGACATGGGTTAGACGAATCACAACAATTACAACACTTTAACAACAGCAACAACAAACCCAAGAACAAAAGCAACAACGATCATAACGACTACACCTAGACGTGCAAAAATTTCCCAACAAGGTTTGAATACATTCGTGTTTGTTTGTATAGAAAGAAAAGAAAATACAAGGAGCAGTGGAATGAAATACAAGGAGGAGCAAAATAAAATACAACGGCTACATTGAATTATGGCAAAGGTAAAAATTTGTCGAGATCGGTTTGAATAAATACGAAACCGTCTAGAAAACGTACATAAAGCATAAAAATGAGCTCAAGAGCTCAGAGGAGCAAAAGTCGGAGGCGTGGAATTTATATATAGAATCCCGGCGCACGCAGCTATCGCTCGTTTATCATTTTTCTGAGTTTGATAATTTTGAATTTTTTGAAATGAAATTAATTTATTTTATTTGCAAAATCGTTGCCGCAAACATTTGTGTTTGCTTTCAAAGACATCGAAGTAGAACGCGGAAATATTTTTGCCACTCCTTAGAAAAATTATATTAAATAAATCATAGAAATAAATTGGAAACAAATTTTGAAGATGGAATTTATTTAACTTTCTTATGAATAACAAAGATTGAAAAGCGTTGAGAAGGAGAGAGAAGGAAACGAAACAATATTTGCTGAAGAAAGACGATGACGATAGGCTTGAAACAAACAGAAAACAGCGGGGAAAAACCCGCGTCGAATCAATGACGAAGGACACCGATGACGTCCTTGATGGCCGCGAGCCTCGAAGCCACTGATAAATTGCCATCTCAGCCGAGCAGCAGCTGCGGCCCTGGAGCAGGGGGGCGGGTCGAGCGGTCGCCATTCGGGGTCGCCGTCAGCGGCTCGTTCGACGTCCTCCCGATCGGTCGTGAAATTAATATTTGATGAGTAAATAAATTAAGGGCGACGAAGCGGAGCGAGAGCGAGAGGCTTCACATTTAAATAAGGTTTGCTTAAAAGCTACTTCTGCCCGTTGTTGCAATTGTTGTTCCCATTGGCGTTGGTTTGGTGTTTGGTGTTGGTTTGATTGGGGGGGGAAATCCTTAGAAAAGCCGGAGGCATCGATTTGTTGGTTGTTGTTGGTGAAGGGAGGAAAAGTTACCACCAAAATAAATGCCATCGATTCAGAGTCATTCGAGGGATTCAAAGGATTAATGGAGATTGAAATTCATCAACAGGAATAGGAACAGGAACAGGAGCAAAATTGTTGGAGGCTCCGATCCACGAGCCAATAAAATGCAAATAAAGTGCTTTTTCGAGGAGAGGTTGGGGCGAGGTGGGCGTGGCTGATGGGCTTTGATCCCAGCCATCAAGGTGCGAAATTATCGTTTATCCCTCGACGGCTTGGAGTTACGCCAGGAGCCTGAAGGTCGCCAACCCCTGTCGAAACCCCTGTCGAAAGCCTTGCGATCCCATTGACTTGTGACGGGTCCTCGGGTGGTTTTTTCAAGACCTTCCCAAAGTAATGGGTTGATTTTTGTTGGTGTAATTTTTATGCTGTTAATAATTTAGACTCTTATTTTTACCTTTTTATGGCTTTTTTTTTATTTATTTATTTCTGATAATTTATCACTTTATTTCTGTATTGTTATTAATGTTTTTATGGTTGCTCCTGCTGCTGTTGGTAGAGGAAAATGCGCGAACCTCGAGATGAATATAAATTCATGCATCCCATCTCTGGCTCTCTCGCTCTATTCTACCTTTTCCTCTCCTCCCTCACTCTCTCTTCCTTGTCTCACGCCGTTCTCCCTTGTTCGGAAACAGTTTACGGAGTCTGTATTTCCAGGCTCCGAGGTCCGAGGATCCATCGTAGTTCGATTCGCTCTATTCTTTCCCAACCTTTCGCTCCTCCTTCGCCCTGCTTCCACCCGTCCACCGTTCAGCCTTCGCCATTCCGTCTCGCTCCCGCACACACACACCGGAGGGCGCTGGTGTTTGCTCAAATTTACGACACTCCATAAACGCGCTCCTAGCAAAATAAATTATTTATCGCCCGTAGTTCTTTTCCTCAGCGCCTTCGCCGACCCCGCTCTGCGCTGCTTTCATATCCTTATTGTTGTTGTTGTTGTTTTTGTTGGGAAAGTAATAACATTTTCCCGGCTGCATTCGACGTCGTCCCACTGGCTCGAGTTCCCGCGAATCCTTTTCCCCGATGTTCGAATTTCACGTTCCCAGCTTTTCCTCCTTTTGTCTCGTTCGTATTATTTTTAGCCAAAGTTCTATTTATATATATTTTAAGGGACTTCTAAGGGAATGAATATTTTCATTGTTGAAAATGTGGGTAAAAAATTCTTCCAAGAACTTTGCATTGACCTTCGTCATATTGAATGTCATTGAAAATCTTTTAGTGGCGAATTTTTCCTCCCTTTCTGTCTCACTTCTCTTCTCTGCTGGCGCACGAACAGGAAATAGTGCTAAATGGGAATGAGACATAACGAATGAGATATTGAATGGGAAATGGGGGAAAGGAAGGAGTATCAGAAGTGGGAAAG
Source organism: Coelopa pilipes (assembly GCA_947389925.1). NCBI lineage: Eukaryota > Metazoa > Arthropoda > Insecta > Diptera > Coelopidae > Coelopa > Coelopa pilipes. The sequence goes on along the minus strand of OX376699.1, from coordinate 37,858,077 downwards.
AGATGGACCGAGCTAAATGTATTTCTTGAAGCACATTGCAATTTATTTCAATTAAACGTGTTCCTTCCGCCCACTCTCGGCCCCCGCGCCTCCTCCTCGTCATGGCCTTCTGCTTCTGGTTCTGCCTCGTTCCGTTTCTTTCCCGTCTCGCTCTCGCCTCGTTCGGCTGACAAAGCGCTCGGCATTAACCTCGGGCCAAGCGGCGGGATTTAACCCGACGATGGCTTCGGCCACGGTGACTGCGATGGCGACGGCGA